>JAFVLL020016818.1:21671-39473 GCA_021397915.2 Tor tambroides
TGTTGTTTTTTTTGGGGGGGGGGGCCTATAACGTTCTTTAATGGTTATTTTTAGTTATTTGGTTATTTTAGAACCAAAACTACCGTTTACTGACCGTTCTGGGAAGCAAAAAATTGATAAAGTCAAAATCTGCTACTGTGCCAGACTGTCTAACAATAGCAAAAGCTTTACATTTAAATATTCCATGAAGATCAATTGACTCGTTTTAATACGAATTTGATTATAGTATGATTCTTATCTCTAAAGGAGAAGCTACACAATGGAGGCTTTGAGAAAACAAACCGCAGCTATTTGCTTTAACAACATCATGCATCCTGTGCCAGCTAATGTGTTTTTTTTGGCATTGTATTTTAGAGTCCCTTATTATGGCCACTGGAAGTCATGTTGGAAGTAATGCAGAAGTCCACAGGCTCACGCAGGCTCAGCCCCATGATCTTCTCAAACGTATGGTTTGTTCTGGAGATGAGAAGAACATGAGGGAGGTGAGTAAAAACGCCTTAAAATAGACAATTTGTGTGTAATGTTTGTGCTAGGTGGAATTAATAGGGGATCATTTTCAGTTTACTAATACAATATTAAGTAAGGGGTCATATGACGATGCTAAAAAGAACATTATTTGGTGTAATGCAATGTGTTTACGTGGTTTAAGGTTATAAAACACATTATTTTCCACATACCCTAACATTACATTATTATTGCTCCTCTCTGCCCCACCTTTCTGAAACGCTTCAATTTTTACAAAGACTTTAGTCTTTGCAACTTTACGGATCTTATATATGCACAAACTGCTTGTAACACTTCAAAGACAAAAGAAAACTTGTAATCGCATCATATGACCCCTTTAATGCCTGAATACACTACACAATTTTTGCCCCATTGTTGCAGTCTGGACGTGTCAACACAGAAACCACATAGTATATGATGGACATATTAGTGTGTGATGATCCTCAGTCATGTAGTGTATGATGGCAACTTTTTCTGTTACCATTTACAAAGTGGGCAAATGTATGATGTCTAGTGTTTTAAAATGCTAGCTTTAACTGTTGTCTCTTTTCAGGTGGATTATTCACTAAAGGACGAAACCGATCAAGAGAGGTATGTTTTTGGTCCATAGCAATGCAAACTTAATGACCATATTTCATATTATTCCTTGCTTTTACAAGCTGAGCGTGCATTATTCTACATCCCACAGATTTCCAGTGGGCCGTTGTGTGCACAAATACAGCAAAGCGAAGCGAGCGGTGATTAGCAAGAAGAAAACGCGTCACTCTGGGGTGGGATCAAGAGCATGTCGGAGATCGCCCACCGCAAGCAGGACATCTGACATGGCAAACAAAGAAAATGAACTGACCTGTGCTGATGACGTGCAGGCTATTCTTTACAGTGACAACTGTGGGTTCTCTGTGAACTCAATAGACGCCTCAAAAATGGCAGGAGCTGGCTCCAAATACAGTGATTATTTCACTGAGGTCAGATATGCTGCACGCTAGTGCTTGTTGACTATGTTCTTGTCATTCTAAACTGAAACATTCCTGTGTTTATTCTTATCCATGATTGCCCACATGTGATGATATAGTGATCAACCCCTCTATTTCTGCAATATCAGTCATGGCAAAATGGTGATCTCTCATCAAGTTATAATATTTGCACTAACCTAATCATTTGTTGAATTTCAGCTATCAAAGGACCATGAAGCAATGACTCATGTGCTCTTTGGAAGAAATCTGAGACTGAATGTTGCTTTGACTCTTTGGCGGAAAAACGCAAGTGAACTAGTGGCATACTTGAACAGGTTAGTGTTTTGACAGTAATATTTCACTTACTGTTTTTGTGGTATTTTGATCAAATAAAGCAATGGGTGAGCATAAGAGACATCTTTCAAAAACATTAAAATAAATCTTAGATTACATTTTTGAACAGTAGTGTAAATATTGCAAGTATCCATAGATTTGTGTTTACAGCATGTTGAATTCCCCTTTTTCTCACATTTTTTTGGCATAATTGATGCTTGCAAGTCTACATTTAATGAATACCATGTTAACCAATTTTTTCCCCAGAATACAAGACACAGGGGTGCTTGTTGACTGTTTGCCTGTTCTTACCAAAAGGTATCCTATTTAAGACCTCTTTTAAATGAAAGTTTGTCATTGTTGTCACATGTTGGAAATTTGATGGATATGTTGTTTCATACCACTTTCTCCTTCTGTAGTCTTCAGGAAGAACAGCCATGTATTTCAATAGGCTGTTGTGTTGACCTTTTACCACAAGTGAAATTGATTCTTAACACTAAATATGAAGAGTAAGTATTTTGTCCTGTATTTTTATATGCTATCATTGTTTATTGTCATTATACATTAATTGAATCTTTTAAACGGTTGAATCTTTTCCAGACACCTCATCGTAGCTTTACACTGGGTTCAATCTGTCATTAAAAAATGGTGGTCTGAGCTCTCCACAGACAACAAAAGCTTGCATGATGGCTTTTCAAATGACAGGTGCTTCATTTTTATATGAATACTTGGAAATTAAATGACAGAACATCTTATAAGTGTTAACTGGAAGCTGTAACTGAATATGTTTGCGTCCAGCAGGAATGTTCAGGCAATGAAGACGATGCTTCTTGAACTGTGGGAGGGGAAGAGACACTTAAGCTCGGTTCCAGGAACTGTAGGAGAAACAGCGAAGGTGTTTTATTTTTCCTAGTCAAGTGAAAAGTTGCAACTGTTCACAAAAATCAGTCTTGCCTTATTTCCTTTCTCGTCCTCTCTTCCGCAGATTATAGAATCATATGTGTCACAACTGCGCTGATGTATCATTGTAGCACACTATGGAGATAACCACTACAAACCCTTGGTGCATTTTAAGCTTTTGATTGGCTTGGAGCTGGTGCATCTGAAGCTCAGTAGGCTGTGGTGAATTGAGGACAGATTAACTGAACAATTCAGACACTCCGATTTCAGCACTGGAGGAGGAGCTCTTCCTGCAGGCACTGAATGACTGCTTCACATTGAAGTGGACTTGCTTAGGAGCACATAATCAACTCCATGAGACTCTCTGGAATCGGGCAACTCACTGAAGTGCCAAGCAGAAGTTTTAACTGTTGCATTTATAGTGCTATGGTGTGAATCTGCTTAAGTGGATGTGATTGTGTAAGTGTACGTTTATCAGATGTTTTTTTCAGTCATGCACTTGAATTGCAGGAGTTTTAAGTTATTAGTGTGTTGTTGTCCATTGCCTGATCATGAATGGATGTTTGAGTGTGATGTGTACATAGTGGTTTTTCTTTTAATCAGCTTTCAAATAAATCTACATAAACTAAAAAAATTTTGAAGTTTATATGGATATGTACATTTTATTTACATGTTGACTAAGATAAAAATAACCATAACAAAATGTGCATGCACAACCCCAATCAAAAGTGATGACGTTGCTGAATGAGTAAGACTTAAAAAAACAAGCTGTGCTAAATTTGCAGAGAATGCTATAAAGTAATATTCAGTGGATATGCAACCGTAATTCACAAACCCAGTCTTCGTTTACAAGTCAACTCACTTGACATTATATATAAGAGCATATGTAGTGAAACAAAGCATTGACCGGTGGACGCAGTTCAATATAAATATACTGGAAACATTTTTTTTTTATCTCAATTAGTAATGAGTTTTAAAACTTACTTGGCAATGTACACACAAAATTGGGTTTAATTTAATCGCAAATTAAGGTTTTAAAAGAATCAGTGCAACAAACTGAACCTATGGATTTTCTCAAACGAAAAGGAGTATGTATGCTGCACCGCAGTGATTTACTTTATTTTTTATTTAATTTATCATTATTATATTTTTATCATTATTTACTGATGTAAAAGATATTTGAAACCATTCATGCAACACGAACTGTTTAAAAGAGCCGATTTGCGGACTCCCATTCGAAACCACCGCCCATAGAAATAGAACCACCTCAAGGATGATCACGTGGTGTAACAGAAGCTCTTCCGGTCTCTGAGTTTCGTTTACCGTTTCCTTCCTTCAGCTGTCCAGGTTGACGCGTAGTGAGCTATTGTACATTTTAAACGTCATATATATCGTGTGCCAAAACACGATGCAACAAATGAAACGTCTGTTAGATGTATATTTGGCGCTGCAGGCTCTGTTTGTGTTGTCATGGTGTTTTTCTGACGCAGAGCCGGGGCCTGTAGCAGGTTCTCAGTCAAATGGAGACCGTTTCAAAATCGAAGGACGAGCGATCGTTCCCGGAGTGAAAACACAAGACTGGATCTCCACAGCCCGAATCCTGGTGGAAGGAGAGGAATATGTTGGTTTTCTCAAGTGAGTTATATCACCAGCAATGCTAACGTCAAAAAAAGCGATGTAGATATTAATTTGTGTGTGTCAGTCCTAGATTTACTGCAGCGTGTCCCAATAGATGACTTCTTATTTACAATGATCTCGTTTGAATCTTTTCGTTATATAAATACGTTTTCTAATGTATTTGTGAAAAATTTGTCGGTTGTAACTTGTATGTAATATCATTGCAGGGCATTGTTATTCAGATTAGATAGAGGGGTTTCTTAACAAGCCATTAAACGTTTTGCCAAGGTTACACAATTAACCACATCAATTTCCCTCGCAGGACTGATGGGAGCTTTGCGGTCAACGATGTGCCTTCGGGCTCATATGTGGTTGAAATCGTATCACCATCTTTCAGATTTGATCCTGTTCGGGTGGACATTACCTCCAAAGGGAAAATGAGGTAACTAACATTCCCATTTTTTACCTTCTAATATGTGATTTCATGAGCACCTAAGTTAATGTCAGAATGTTATTGAACCGTAGGGCACGCTTGGTGAATTACATCAAAACCTCTGAAGTTATTAGACAGCCGTACCCTCTTCAGATCAGATCCAGTGGTCCACACACATACTTCATGAAGCGAGAAACCTGGGGCTGGACTGATTTTCTGATGAACCCAATGGTGCGATCATATAATTGCTTCTTTCAGATGCATGTGGATGGACTTCATTCACTGGAAATTAATCAGTTATTGTGTATTTTATGTTTACTTATTCTTTTATGTCCTCTAGTTTAGATTAACTTAAGTATTAAGATGCATTTTCAGAGCCATATATAATATAATTTAGCTATGACATAAGTGTTGTTGATGGTTTCTAATAGCTTGTCATCCTTAGGTCATGATGATGGTTCTTCCCTTATTAATCATCGTCCTGCTCCCAAAGGTGGTAAATACGAATGATCCTGAGATGAGAAAGGTAATGTAAAACAACACGTCGTATCTACAAGTGTTACATCCTAAACAGACATTCTCATCCACTGTATATTGCTTAACTCATATAATTTAATGTCTGTTTTTTCCTGCAGGAAATGGAGCAATCTATGAATATGTTGAACCCTAACCCAGAATTGCCAGATGTTTCTGAATTCATGACTAAACTGTTCTCCAAGGGCTCCAGTAAGTCTAGCGGAGGCAACAAAGGCAGCAGAAGTGTTGCTCCGAAGAGGAGGTAGTGCCGTGTATTTTGTCGGTTTTCTTTAACACTGTTTTACTGGGTTTCCTTTTTTATATATATGAACAGTTTCTTTTTCAACTGAAACGCTTGATGAAGCAAGACTGTGTTTGCACTGTACTACTTTTCCATGCTTAATTGTCTTCTTTGGATGCATTGTTAATAATCAGATAATTTTAGTCATTGTAATGATACTCTGAAAACTATACATAAAATTTAGTAATGGATAAAACCAGTACAGATCAAGCAAGGCATTTTTTTTTTTTTAAGAGCTTAATTAGGATGTTTTAACTTTAAAAGTAGAATGGGTGAGAGTTTGGTCAAGATTTCTCTTCCAAGAGGAGACAGTTACAGAGAAATTCAGTTTTGCTAAAACATTTCAATATTTGTAATGCAATTAACATAATGATGGTAGTCTATGCTTTTACTGCTGCTGCGCAAAAGATCACACAGATATGATTCCTTAACAGAATTGAGGTCAATGCAGTTTCACCTCAGTTGTGACTTGAATAAAAGTGAGAATTAAATCTTTAGTAAGTAAAATTTAGCATGTTGTTGATTGGCTGTTGAGTGCTTTGGGTTGATGCAGTAGCTGCATTACGGCTGCATAACAAGCCAAAATCAGATGCAGAAGTTAGTACTTACTGTATGTAGTTGTTTTACTCAGTTTGTCTCAAGCATTCTGGGATATTTCAAAAGCACACCCAAAAATGAAAATTCTGTCATCTACTCACCCTCAAGTAGTCACAAACCTGTATGAATTTCTTTGTTCTGCTGAACACAAAGGAATATATTCTGAAGAATGTGGGAAACAGAGCAGTTCTGGGGCACCATTGACTTCCATAGTATTTTTTTTTTCCTACTATGGAAGCCAATGGTGCCTGAAAACAGCCTGGTTACAAACCATCTTCAAAATATCTTCCTTTGTGTTCGGCAGAACAAAGAAATTCATACAGGTTTGGAACTACTTGAGGGTGAGTAAATGATGACAAATTTCATTTTTGAGTGAACTATCCCTTTAAGGGTGAAGATAGATGCAAAATATATGAGGGTCCATCTTTGCAGTGATACCATGTGTATTTCCAGACCAGCCCAAGAAGGGGATGTTGACCCCAATTCTGTTTCATAACTACTTGAAATAAAGTTTTTAGGTTATAATATTTACTATATCTTGTTGGGTTTTTACAAGACTGTGAATAAAGATGAGAAATGCATAAGATGTAAGCTATGAAGTATAATCTTATTTAAACTGAATGGAAATAAACTGGTGGAAAATATCCGTCTCAATTATTTGTCTACTGTTCTCAGCATGATGCTTGCATGGTAAAATGTATGGAGATCAATATTTAAGACCACATTTCATAAGTGACTGGTAAACAGTTGCTAGTATGTCAGTGGGTAGTTTTAAAGCTTAAGTTTGACTGAACTCTTTAATAAAAGATGGAACCCCTGCCAAATCCAGACTGATGTTTCAATTAGTTGGGTTAATTTAATCTCAAAACATTTATTTCACATCAAATTAAATGGCATGTCATCACAACAGAAAGAGTAGAGACTTATTAAACAATATGAATGGAAAACAGCCAGGCAACATTTATAAATGTGTTTATGTGATGTGTTAATGTTGAAGTAAATTCAGATCTAATTCTTGGCACAACAATTATGAAAGATTTTTTTTTCTATTATGGACCAGTGCACAGTGGGATGCTGTAGAACTGTAAAATGTGATGGAATCTCTGCCATATAAATGAATTTTACATCCAGGGGGAAGCTACAATCTCTTTGTGTGTATTTCTCTACAGTGATGCTTTGGCAGCTCCAAAATCTGAAGATCCATATCTAACACTGTCCAGTTCTGCAAACATAATACAACAACATTGCTTTGCACACCAGATATTTCAATAAACATTTCTATGCATGCAGTGTCACTGACATGACCAAGGCTCACAATATATGAAAATAATTTGATCACAAAAAGTTAATCATGTAATAAACATTGTGTGTGTTAGGTATTATAATAATAAGTTCACAATCCATATATCTTTATTTAATGTCCTCACCATCCCTAAACATGTTAAGTGATCTTTAAACTTTGTAAACAGAAGCTAAATTAAAAATTAATAAATTATATAATTTTTTCAAAACAATATGGCAATATAAACTATGTACACAAAAATATTGCCTAGAACATGATAAGGTATACAGTCTGTGGAACTGTATGCACAACATAAGTTAAAATGTAATTTTAATGCCCATTTAATATAACGATTGTTCTTGATCATTCATCATGCTCTACAATCTGCCAACTCTGCTGTTACTTAATGGTTTTGTCCACACCAATACAATTTCTCCTCTCCTCTGTTCTTCTTCCACTTGCAGAGGACTAACATCCAAAAGGTCTTCTGGAAGGTCTTGTTGCATAGGGCATAACACATGGGGTTGATGGTGCTGTTGACATAGCAGAGCCAGTAGCCCAGATGCCAGAGGGACACTGGGATGCATTCAGAACAGAAGGTGGAGATGAGTACCATGATGTTGTATGGGGTCCAGGTGAGGAGGAATGCCAGAAGAATGGCACTGAGAGTCTGAGCAGCCTTTTTCTCCTTGATAAGGACCATTCGTTTCCGCTTGGTCATCTGGATCTTCAAGTTTGGATCTTCTGGTTTGGTAGAAGTGGCTGTGGATGAAGGAGCCTGTGGCTCTGAGGACTGACAATGATCTGTGTTTGTTCTGTCGGCTTCGGTACTACCTTGCAAAGCAGTGATGTCGCTAAGGATCGGCTTGAACTTGTATGACATACATTTTTTATTATTTGTGTGGGAGCATTTTGCAAGATCACTTAGGTATTTGCTGTCTTCATAACACACCAGCTGCCCATTTTTATTGACTGTCGATTCTTGGTTCTTGAATGATTCACGTGGGGTTGTTTCAGAGACGGACCGCTCGTCATCCTCTGATGATGTGTAACTGTTCAGGGTGGTGACCTGCTCTGATTTTGTCCACAAGTCTTCAGACTGCAATGTTGTCCTAGTTACGTAACTCTGGTTGGACGAAGACCATGATGCTTGAGTCCCGTCCCTCTTGCTTTTAAAGCTAAAGCATCGTAGTATTGGCTTTCGTACTTTAGGGTCTTCATGGCTGTCCATCGATGGGTATCCTTGGAGTTCTGCTAAGTTCTTAGTACGTTTTTCTGTTTCTTTGTAGATTTTGCAATATAAGATTGTCATGATGGATACCGGAACATAAAAGGCCGCTATGGCTGTACCAAATGTAATTATGGGTTCTGAGAAAAACTGGATCTGGCATTGGTCAGGAGGAACTGTTCTCTCTCCCACAAAGTACTGCCAGCACAGAATGGGTGGAGCCCACAATATAAACGAGATCAACCACGCCAAGCCAATCATGATGCCTGCTCGTTTCGGGGTCCGTTTAGCCCTGTAGGTAAGTGGTCTTGTAATCGAAAAATATCTGTCAAAGCTGATGACCAGCAAGTTCATCACCGATGCATTACTTGCAACATAGTCAAGTGCCAACCACAGATCACATGCTATATTTCCTAAAGACCAGTATCCCATGAGTATGTAGGATGTGTACAGGTTCATTGAGAACACGCCAATAATGAGGTCTGCAAAAGCTAAACTGAGTAAGTAGTAGTTGTTAACAGTCTTAAGTTGGCTGTTGACCTTAAAAGAGAGCATCACCAGTACATTCCCCACTATTGTGACGAGACTCACGACTGCTGATACTGTTGCAATGGTTATGACTTCCAACAGACTGTAAGGGGCAGGCAGGATAGCAGAGACATTTCCACTTGCAGTTATATTTTGAATATCCATGTTCATCCTGTTACCGTTGATCGGTTAGAAAACTGATGAAATTTTCATGGTATTCTTCATGTTTTCTTGGCAATGGATAGTCTGAAAACACAATAAAGAGAATGAACACTTCAAAAACAGGAAAATTTGAACAGAAAAAAATGCATGTTTTGTGTGTGACGCCTATAAACTAATGATTTTCATACAGGCCAAATATTTTATGGGATAACAATAGCCTACTACAATAAAGGCAAAACACTACAGGCAAATCCATTGTTTTTCATACACTGGTCAATTTTGAGATGTTGGGCTATTCAGGACTATTATATTGTTTCCATAACAAGAAAACACAAAATACACATTTAAGTGCTAATTTTATTACTTTTTATCTATTTGCATCTCTAGATTTTAATGAAGGTCAGAAATCTTCACTTCAGCAGCACTTACATAAACCAAATCTTACAGTTTTATTCTTATCAATTTTCTAAAAGTTTTAATAAGGGGTTTGTTTATATATATATATATATATATATATATATATATATATATAATTCAGAGAGATAAAAATGGATATCAAAAATTCCCTCTGTAAAAAAAATTTAACTCTTAATATGTCAACTAAATTAAATAAGTTTTTTGAACCTGGCTTTATTCCATGTTCAGATTTCAGAAATATTTGCAGATTAGTCCACAGGCCTGTATAATTAGATTGCGCCTCATTTGCGTATTTATACATAAACATAAAAAAAAAAAAACGTGTAATACAAAAATATTTTCTTAATGTACTGTGATTGATCAACTTGGGAAGTAGTACGGTGATATCGACTACTGATATAAGCTTTTTACTTACTGCTTTTTTGCAATATGTCAATATGTCAGTCAAAGAGTTCTTCCTTCAAAATACAATAACTGCCTTTTACATTCAAGGAATAAGCACCGAGCCAGATCTCACATTCCCCACACACCGCTGCTTCTACTGCTTTTAATACTACTCATACTTATACTGTTTTCCCAACTTTGGATTTGATGTACATTTGTCAATTGATAAACTCCCATTTATTTCTTGGTAATCGGAACTAATTGAACGGGCGGAACGTTTCCCCATTGAAAAGGGTTCTCTTTTAAGTGTAACAACGGTTGTGGTGTTACACGATTATAGTCTCGGTATTAGTTCTAATTTTCATGTTCCGTTATGGAAGGCAGACACAGTCGGGGACGCGGCGGGCATTGGAAAAGAGGAGGTGGAGGTGGAGGTGGAGGTGGAGGTGATGCTGAGACTGGCAGTTCGGGAGAGCACAGGGGTCGCGGAAGAGGAGGCCACCACCATCGTGGAAGAGGCAAACGGGATCATCGTAGAGGAAGAGGGCGAGCGTTTGGACCTCCTGCAGATTTTCGACAAGTGTTACACATTAAAAAAATCACCATGGCAACCATAATTCCGGCTATTTTTACTATAAAACTCTGCTAACTTGGTATTAGACACAAATGGCATAAAAATAAATATGAAATATATGAAAATGAAATAAAGTGACAAGCATTCAGAGAGATTCCTACACTGTTTTAATGAGTTTAATTTGGTAAATAATCAATTTATGGTATTAATATAACGTAACATTATTGTGCAACATTGTGTTGGTGGTGGTTAACTTTTTTTTTTAACGGTTTTCATGTTTCTAATAGACTGTCACAGTAAAACAATTGTATTGTGTCATGCTTGCTCACTGTCATCTTTTTTTCTGATCGCTTTCCAGAACCAAGATGACAATGACAACAAAGAAAACTTTGAGCAAGAGGAGGAGGACAACACCTTCTCTAGACGAAAGCTGGAGTCCAACTGGGACCGTTATGAGGAATCCGAGAAAGAAGAAATGAATGAAGATGTTCCTGCACAGAGAGGCACAGACTATCATATCCTCCTCACTTCAGCTGGTAAGACATGACTACCCACTTAAATCTGTGTCATATTTCCCCCCGTGCCTCTGATACAGCACATGCAGGCAGCAGATCAAAACCAAAATGAATGTAGAACAACGATGGTGTTAACCAGCTGTCCTGCTGTGTGCTATTGAGATATGAAAGGGCAACGAGAAGGGCAAAGCTCTATTTCTGTTACACGGTTGGATCTGATTAATGGAGGACTCATCTCATGAGCAACAGTTTTTGCTTTGTGTATAAATAGCACAGTAAACTACCATTACCAATCATGGGTTTATTTCAAGCTGTGTCAGTATGAGTCAGTATGAGTAATATTCTAATTCTAAATTAATATATATATACTTATATTCAGCAACAGTGTAAAATCAAAAACCCAAAGTGACAGTCAAAACATTTATTGTATAATGTTACAAAAGATTTCTATTTCCCATAATTGCTGTTCTCTTGAACTTTCTATTCATCAAAGAATGTATCACATATCCACAAAAATGTAAAGCAGAACAACTGTTTTTAACATTATGACAACAAGAAATGTTTCTTGAGCACTGAATCAGCATATTAAAATAATTTCTGAAGGATCATTTGACACTGAATACTGCAGTAATGGCTGCTGAAAATGCAGCTTTGCCATCACAGCAATAAATTACATTTTAAAATATATTCAAATAGAAAACAGTTACCAAGAAATAATAATTCACAGTAGTATAATTGAAGAAATAAATGCAGCCTTGGTGAGCATAAGATAATTCTTTTAAAACAAAAAAATCTTATCGCCTCCAAACTTTTGAGTAATAGTGAGAGCAAGTTAAAATAGTTTAAAATTTAGTTCTTTTATTTAATAACCATGGAAATTTTTGTAATGGATATTCAGGAAATGCCCATAGCCAAAACAATACAAGTTTTTTTTAATATGTCATGTTGATGCAGAAAGAGTACATTTTGTTCAAGGGCAGGTGATTAACACAACTCTCTAATTATTCAAAATGAACCATCACAGAGGCATTTGTTCCTCTAGTTTAATGAGCCTAAATCCTGTGTAAGTGCAGAATAAGTTTCCATTACGCTGTTCTCTTGAGGGAATTTTCTTTGCTCAATTTGCCTCTCATTTCCCTAATCTGCTTCCTCAAAAGCCACATTGATATTCATGAGATATATTTGTGTCATCTAATTTTACAACAGTGAAGTACTGTAGGACTGCGCTGCCTCTTGTGGTATTGCAAGAGAAAGACTATACATATCACTCATGCATCTCTGTGCAAACAACATGGCAGATATGTCATTTGTTAGTAGCAATCTGTTTCTGTTTGTTGTGGCCAAACCATTAAAGTTGTACTCCACACAAAACTGGAGCACTTAATCTGTTTTGTTGCTCTCCACTTTTTTTCCTGCACATTTGCGATTAGTCATCAGAGGTTCAAACTTGCTGATCCCTGTGAATGTGGGTGGAATTTGTATCTGTTCTCCAGAGCAAGTATTGTATCCATGACTTCAGGAATTGTGTAGGACAGCTTTTCCATCAAAATGATGTGGTTGTGCAGCAACACTTGTTTGTCATATGACAACAACAAAAGAAGGTTGTGCTTTTTATAGGACTTTAAAATGATTCAGCGCTTTAGCTTGACTGCTTTGAAGAAGAATTTTTTCTGAAAAAATGTCTTTAAATGTTTTGTTTGACTTTGCAAGAGATACAGTGCCCTCCATAAGTATTGGAACAGTAAAGACAAAATTGCTCTGTTGGCTGGGAAGTCAAGACAGTTGCAAATATGATTAAAAGATGAATATGAGGCAAAACTAAGAAGGCTCGGGTATTTTATTATTAGCCGTTTAAATACATACATGTTTTTGTCAAATAAAAAGAACAGCACTTTTGAGTTCATCCCACTCATTGATGTGAGCATTAGTATTGGGACAGTTGAATATAAGGTAGATATAAAAGATTAAAAGTTATTATTTATTGTAGATCTCCTTATGACAATCACAGCAGTGAGTCTGTGACCCATAGACATCACCAGACTTCTTGGTCTCATCTCAAAGACTTTTCCAGCCTTACTGTAGCCAATTCCAATTGTTGCTTGTTTTGCATTGTGCCTTTACTCTCCTCTTCAGCTGGTGAAATTCATGTTCAATTGGACTTAAATCTGGAGATTGACTTGGGCAATCTGAGACTTTCCATTTCTTTGCCCTTATAAATTCCTTGACTGAACTGGCAGGGTGTTTGGGTCATTGTCCTGATGCAATATGAAGACCTTCCCAATTAATCTTGGTGGCATTTTTCTTGAATATTGGTAGGCAAGATTTTTGTAATAAAGTGTACCCTTCCAAATTCATCTGCTACTGTCATCATACATTAAGTCAACAGTAAAGTTGAGGGCTTGTTCCAGAGGCAGCCATGCATGCCCATGCCATGACACCACCTTTCACCATGCTTTGCTGTGAGATGAGGCTGTATTCTTGGGATCATTTGCCCTTTTTCATTTTGCTTTCCCATCACTTAGATAAAGGTTAATCTTGTCTCATCGGTCCATAAACACAGTTCCAAAACTCTTCTGCTCACCTTGTGCTTTTTTGCAAACTCTAATCTTGCCTTTCTATTTTTGGTGCTTTGGATCAGGTTTGCATCTTTCTGTAGCATCTGTAATTCTGTGTCAAAGTCTCCTGAGACAGTAGACATCACATCACCCCATCTTTCTGGAAGTTGTTGGTGATTTTACAGACATGTCTTATATGGTTCATTTTCACAGCTTTTATGATTTGTCTTTACAGTCAACTACTGTTGTTTTCAGCCGATCAGGTCGTTGTTGGTTGCTGGTGGTTTCCAAACTCTTGATTTCTCCATGCCCTTTGTTTTTGCTATAGCTCTAATTGACTTCCTCTTTTCTTTTAGCATCCAAATTGCTTGCTTTTCTCTCAAAGTCAGCTCCCTCGTCTTCATCCTGGTTTGTGTGTGTCATCATCAAATGCAAGACTCAGAATGCAGAAGTAATGGATATAACTGATACGACACATTAATGCAACAGGACACAGCTGATCACTTAGAAAGACCTGTGAGGCAACTGTTCCAATACTTATGCTCACATCAGATAGGGGGATGCAACTCTAAAAGTGCTGAACTTCTTAGCTGGTAAAACATCTATGTGTTGAATCACCCAATAATAAAATGTGACATTCTGTAGTTTTGTCTCATATTCATCTTTTAATCATATTTGTAAATGTATTGACTCCACAACCAACAGAGCAATTTTGTCTTTACTGTTCCAATACTTTTGGAGGGCACTGTATATGGTAAATATGGTCGCACCTCTTAGTCAAATATTGCAATATAATGACTTTAGCTAAGTTATAAATAGAAAGAAGGCTGTTCCGGTTTGTTCAGTCTTTCAAAGTTGCCCAACCTCCCCTGCGATACTCGACATACTGTCCTTTATCTCATTATGATTCTGCCAGCAGGCTCTGATTAGTGACCGTGGTGGTAACTGACTGATTAGGTACAAAATGAGTGTAATTCAGCTTTCACCAGGGAGTGGAATAAAGTGGAGGAACATCCTTCCCTTACCCTTGAGTTTTCTCACAAATTACCAAAATCATAACTTAATCTGCATTCTTTAAAGGGTTGGTGTGCCTAAAAATGAAAATTGCCATCATTTAGTCACCTTCAAATTCCTACAGGTTTGGAACGACATGACGCAGTTTTTATCATTCCTTTAAAAACATTTTTAGTAATTTTATGCTCACTTTTGACATTTTCATTTCCATAATTCTCATGTAACTTGCAATTACACCTACATCCTTATTGCTTTATGCAAATAACAAGAGAAACAGATTCATTAGCAGATGGGTTTCCTTCATCATAGCAGGTGCTTGCACAGGGTAGTTCTTAGTGTTTAATCAATAAGTTTGAGTAAAGAAATCCTCATGCAATTCTAGAAACCACATTCAGTACAGTATATAGTAAGACAGGTGTAGACAGCTGAGACAGTGTTCCATAAGGTATGAATTTGCATTCAGCAGCAAGATTGCTGTTATCTGTTGACTTGCTCTGATCTGTTATTGTGAATGTCAAATTATGGTCTCCAGCGGCCCTATCTCTTAGGCTGTCACTGTAGAGAAAACTACATCTGTCAGATAACTTAAAATCTGTTTGCCAAGACACTTGTTCATTTTTTTGTGTACATTACTGTCACAGAGATGGGTAATTTTATTTTGTCTAATCTCACAGCTGATTGGAGATTAATCTGTCAGAAACTCTCAATAACATCTTTGAATTTGGATGGCATCATCCAATCCTTGTCACTGTGGTGGTGAATTTGTTGCTAAGGCCAACATCATAGGGCAGTGCTTAAGCACTGGGGCTCTTTTTTTCTTTTTTAGAATGAACCTGAAACTCACATTGGATTGAAGACACACTATGAGGAAGAGTGTAGTATTTGTTATCTCGTAAAATAAGGTAATAATGATCTCCTTCAGATGAAAATGATGTGGAGCTCTCTCAGAAGAGGGCACAATTTCCCCTTTAAGGTGGTTGAATATTTAAACAGGTTGTAAACACAGCCATATTAGCTTTGCATTGATTTCTGGTTTCGGTAAAGAGTCTGTATATTAAACATAATGCAGAAAATTGTATTTACAGGTAATAAAAACCTGTATTTACAGGTAATTAAAAAAATAATAGTGCATGCAGATAAAATATTTATGATCTAATATTTATAATTAATATATTTATATTTAGTATTTAAAACAACGGTTACATTTTTTATAATTAGTTAATCCCTTGTACCATGAACATTTTTACAGCTTTTGTTGGTCACATTACATTAACTAAATGTTGATTTATACAACTTAAGTGTTAAATTATTGGAAAATGAAAAAAATAATAACATTAAATAGATGCAAAATTGTTGGTAATGGTCCGTTTATGATAGCTATCGCATTAAATAACATAAGTGTATGTTTATTACATTTATTATAGATCATAGCAAATGTTGATTTATTTAGTCATTTTACACTTCAGTTTCCATAGGTAGAGGCTTTCTTTGTTGTTTAGTTGATCATCTTCACAAATACTGTTTTACTATCCATTTAAATCATTTCAGTGTATCTCTGGGATATTCATTAAAACAATGTCTGAAAATATCTTCATTTTTTCTCCCTCACCTCAACTCATTTGTATGGACAAAAACAGAATGTCTGCTTTTGAGTTCCACAGGTTTGAAACAGCATGTGGATGAGAAAATGTTGACAGAATTTTTTCAAACCTTTAAAATGAAACAATGAATTCTTTAGAATGTCAGTCAGTGATATCTGTTGTCTTTCTTTAATAATGTTGACTTAATATTCAGACAGACACTAGAAATTACTACCTTGTCTTTTTATCAATCATATAAGATATATGTCCTCAGTACTCACTGTTTTCATCACTCAGCCTTGAACTCCATCTGCAGATCTGGCTTAGTCAGACTGTCACCCATCCCAAACCTTTTCCTTTCTAGCAGACTCCCAGGAATTGTGTGTCTAGATGCTTCTTCTTCATCCAGTCACGAGCCCGATCTTAAATTATATAATCCTCAAAGTAGTAGTAACATGTTCTCCATTGGTTTTGGATGGTTTTTATCAAGGAAGAAGCTCAAGTTGTGACAACCACACTAAAGTCCATAGCATTCATTGTTAAGCATCTCCTTGTCTCTGTGGTGGAGGATGATGGGGAAATGCTGCTGCTGCTGTTTCTCTGGATGAATATGTGCTGCTGCCTGTGGATGCAGTGACAGACACAGATGTGAATGGCTGGGAGGAGGTCATTCCCACTGGGCTGGGATGATCGTCATGATTTGGGGCAGTGAACAACAGGCAGACGCCGAGAATGGGAGGAGGAAGAGGAGTAGAGCGGGGGGCCGAGCCAAAGCAGAAGTGAGGGGATGAAGGTTATACCGTTTATCCTCGTATTGTAGACAGTCAGGGTGTGCGAAGGGGCGGTATTATGCTCACTAAAACATAATGGAGGCAATAATTACTCTCTTTTGACACAGATAGCGTGGCTGCGAACAAATAGGTGGGTGGAAAGGATGGGTTAGCTGGAAATACAGACGTGAGAGGGTCATTTCATGACTTTTTGGTATGTCTGTGGGAGCTACTTCAGCTCAAATCAAAGAAAAATGGTCATGCAAAATATTACAAGCTATTGAGGTTTCTAGTGATTTTTGTTTGAAATATTCCTCCAGTAGTTTTTTAGATTAATTGTCTGGTTATCAAGATAAGGTTGTAACATGAAGTAAATTGCTTCTGTTCCATTGGGTTCATTGTTCGGTGAATAAAAAAGCAATATCTCATCTGCCATTGGTCAGCCAAATGAATAGCCCCACCCCAGATTTACACCATTGGTTCAGTCAACTCTGCTGTGGCGGACTGGAATAATAGTATTAAAGTCATATTAAAGTATTTTAACATAAAATATACACTGCTCAAAAAAATTAAAGGAACACTTTGAAAACACATCAGATCTCAATGGGGAAAAATATCATGCTGGATATCTATACTGAT
>JAFVLL020016821.1:0-13161 GCA_021397915.2 Tor tambroides
TTCTATTAATTTGATCTTTATTTTTATGATCTTTTTGTACATATATTCCAAGCTTTGAGAATATGGAATTATTTACAGTCATGCAAATAAAGCAATTTTGAATTTGATATTTAGATTCTGGAAATGCAGAATATGAAGCAGATCATCAGTAGAGATGCCACCATCACTAAACTGGGTACTAAACATCAGGATGCTGCAGGCAGGCAGGATGAGGCGAGGGTTAATTTGTGTTCCTCCCAGAGGAACACGGCTGCCTAAACTCTGTCTGCCTTCTTACCTTCCTCCTCTCCATCATTATAAGTCTACTCCAATCCAGCAGAAGAGTCTGTTTGCTCACACAAGGTCCTTTGTAATCAAGCAAATGGCAGAATCTATGAGCTCACCCTGTTCTGAGCATGAAGATGCACTGACGGATGTCTGCTGATCTGAATATTTCTTTTTGATGTAATGTGTGTGTGTGTGTGATTTGACAGGTGGTGCAAGTATAGAAAGAAGAGAAAGTCAAGCATTTGACCACTGCAGAAGGGTCTGCAAGAAAAGGCACACACACTTTGGTAAAAGGTGAGTGTGTAAAAGCAAATACAGCCATCATCCTTATAACCTTTAGCTGTATTGCACAGAGTGACATTAATTTGCTGCACATCCAAAAAATGAGGTTTTTAATGAGAAACTCACAGCAGGGTCACTGATTGGCTATGATCATAAGCAGTGAATAGAGTTCCTTATAATGCACTCAATTTTTATGCCTAGTACTTAAAAAAAATCCCTTTTTCCAGACACAGAACCAGAAATTGAAATGGTGTTATACTCAATAAACCAGTATGATGAGAAGTGAATTAGCCTATCAGGACAATGATATTGTCAGTTCGGCGAGCGAAGGTGTTGTAAGTACTGTAGCTTTTACAGATGAATCTCAGTGTGGCTCAGCAGTTGTCTGTTAAGCAAGAAGAAAAGGTTTTATGATACAGCCGTCACCTGCAGGGATATATCAACTGGATATTAAGGAGCCTTTTTTCCCTTTAATTCAATTTCAGCCCAGCACCTCTGACATATAATCTTTAATTGAGGACGGATTTATCACTGTTTCTCCAAAAGCACACAGATAAACATTCTGATATGGGCTCTGGACAGTAATGAGGGCATCAGGAATGGGCATGGAGGGAATTATGGTTATGCAACTTCCTCTGACCTCATCAGTCAGGACGCATCTTTGAGTAACATGACGTGGATGATGCACTTTGAACAAACAGATCTAAATGAGTCTCACGTCTTTCTCTCGGTGTGATTTTGACTCGAGCAGCTTGGGGTAATGATTTTTGTGGTTTTAGGAAAATGATTCACAGTGCTGTTGTGTTAGATAATGTTTTTCAAAAGTGTTATGAGACATGATGAAGCCAAAATGCAGAATGTCTCACCTTTTTATATTCCCCCTCATGCCTGTTTGCTCATGTAGCAAATAAGCATTAGGGGAAAGTGTTACAACATGTTCTATCTGTCTGTGTTATTTTATTTTATTTTAATTTTATTTGATTTGATTTTATATTTTGTTTTATTTTATTTTATTTTATTTTGTTTTGTTTTGTTTTTAGTCTTAGCTCACTTGGTACCCAAATTTGTAAAAAAAATTATTTTAAAAGTTTTCTATAAGCATAAACATTTGACAGGTTCAAAAGTCAATGAAAACAATGTTTTCTATCAGAACAACAGAGAGTTACTCACATACAGACAGAATTGTTAAATATTTGAATTTTATTTTATTTTATTTTTATTTTTATTTTTAGTCTTGGCTCACTTGGTGCCAAAATTTGTAAATAATTATTTTAAAAGTTTTCTATAAGTTTTCTATAAGCATGAACATTTGACAGGTTCAAAAGTCTAAAACAATGTTTTCTATCTGAACAACAGAGAGTTACTCACATACAGACAGAATTGTTAAAGGGGTCACTGGATGCAAAATTCACTTTACAAGTTGCTTGAACATAAATGTGTGTTGGAAGTGTGTACACATCCATCCTATAATGATAAAAATCCACCCAGTGTTTTTATTTTAAATCCCTATTTTAAAAAACCCTTCTCAAATCAGGCTGTTCTGAGATTCCTGTCAGAATGACGTAGTTCTGTACCGGCCCCTCCCACGATAGTTGATTGACAAGGCCGTCTTGCCTTAGACCCGCCCTGAGTGAGCAGTCATCAGTCTGCCATTGTGTTGACTCCGGTGCAGGGGAAGACAAGATGTCTCCGAGGTGAGGTGTTAAGGTGTTTTTTTGTTGGATGTAATACTGAATATAGCAGTCGTCATTTACTCCCGACATCTGAGCCGCTGAAGATGCAGAGGATTAACGTTACTTTCGTTTTTGAAGGGAATGCGCCGATCCCCGATCTGTCTAAATGCATTTATATTCGCGCGAATCATTCGTGATCCAGATTCATCTACAGAAGTGAGTATAAGGGTTTTTTATGAATCTTTGCAAATCGCCTTTCCTAATAATGTGCTAGTTAGCCAGTTTTGCGGCTGAAGTTTACAGTCTGCTCGTCACCCTACGGAAGAAAGGGGCGGGGTCAGCAGAGCTCATTAGCATTTAAAGCGACGTGGACTAAAAAACAGCTTGCTGAAAACAGAGCTGATTTTGACAGGGTAAAAAGGGTGTTTTTTTACACTACCATTGAGAAATTTTAACCAAAGTATGTTATAAACTTTTCATTAAGACCCTAAAGAATCATATCAACTTGTGGAAAATGGGCATCCAATGACCCCTTTAAATGTTTGAATCATTTTATTCCTACATAGTGCAGTTATTTGGTTGCTATACTGCAAATGATTTGTCAAACAGAATATTTGATTTGCAGCATGGCTGGCCTTTGATAGGAGACAGGGTTGTGTCTCTTAGCTCAGGGAGTGCTGATGGAGCCAAGCAGATTTGTTTCAGCTGTTAATATCAATCAGGTCAACACTTTGAATGGATGAGTTTTATTCCCTGAGTGTCCTTGAATGGCAGTAAAACTAAAAATGCATTAAAAACAAATTTGTGCGGCATGGGGTTCAAACCAATTGCACGGCTCGCTCTGCTACGGTCCCTGGTGGTGCGTCTGCCAGAATTTCCACTTGCAGCGTTTTTCGCTTCTTTGCTTAGGTGATTTCATTTGTTTCTCCTGTTGGTTTGTTTGTTTATTTATTTACTTACAGGGTTAATTTTCTTTTTGCAGATGCTCTATATAGCGAACAATAAAAGAATAAGCCTTTTTCTCTATCCAGAACCGAGATCACATCTGATTATGCATTCATATTGCCGCCGAAGCGTGCAGATTACTCACAGAAGTATTGATTTTCCAGCGGTAGCAGTACTATCTGTCTGCATATTAATATGAAAGTCTTGTCTTTCTCCCCATGTTTAATTTCTTTATATCTTCATAATTGATTAATGTTCTTTTGTGAGGAAGGGATGAATAATTTATAAGCCCAATAGCCTCCGGCTAATGAGAAAATGCTTAATTTCACTGAATGTGTCTGTGTTTTAAGAGCCCCACTGCTGTTGATACTTCAGACGAACACTCTAGCAACCTTCTGGAATAAGAAGCGAGCTGGCATGAGCTGGCAACGGGATAATTACGTCTAACTGGCGTAATGGTAATGAAAGATTGAAGAGATCTTGTTGAGAGAAAGCACCTGATTGTTAGCATCTGTTTTACAGATTCGATGAATGCATTTTTAATTGTCTGTACTCCCCGACAGCCTGGCTGGCGGGCTCCCATTGAAAACGTGCCAGCTACAAAATGAAGCAAATTGAATGAACAGCACTTATCGTTAACAAGGAGCATAATTAAATATGCAGATAGGTGCAATAATATCATTAACCTCGTGGACTAGGGCCGCGCGTTCTTATTCTCCTCGATTCTGCACGTGCTGATCAAAGGGGCTTCGAGTGCTCGCTGGAAATGTGCCAACAAGATGTTTCGCGTTTGTCGCCGCATTAACGTCTGCATGTTAATGAACTCGGGATTTCGCTAATGACTGTATTATGTGCTAAGCCTGATATCCGCACTTCACCGCTGTGAACTATCAAAGCAAAAGTGCGACGTCAAATCCCAGATACATATTTTCCCGTCCAAGTGTCAAGCTGTCAGAACAAATATTTATCTGCACGTGTGCGTTCCTGCATCTGTTTGCCTGGCACTGATGCTGAAGTGGAGAAGTGCCGCCTCTGCTAATTACCTAATAATGTGGCATATTGTGATAAGCTACCAGGCGTCAGAGGTGTTTACCCACCGAATCCTGACACCGTGCCAACCGGTGCTGACTGGCATCGCCACGTTCCCCTCCTCCACCTGCGCTGCGTATGGGGACACAGATTCCCTCTTAAGAGGCAGAGAAAAACCTCACTTGTGTTTGCTAAGGGCTCTAAAGTGCATGGCAGGGAGAGCTAATTGTATTTGCATCTAAATGGGAGTTGTAATTCTCATCAAGCGCAGATGGAGGCCGAAGTGCCGTGTGTCTTTATAAGGGCAAGATTCTGTGACAAAGCCCCCTCTGCCTCCAGATTACAGTGGCACCATGACCATATTTATTCTATTAACTAGCAGCCGGCTTAGATTTCTATTTTTGCTCTTTCAAGCAAACTAGCCCAGCTTTTTGCGCTTGTCGCAGCTTTAAGCGGCCTGTCTCCGGCTTTTCATTTTTAGTACACATTTAGACATGGACGTTTACTCTTTTTGTGTTTTTCTTGCAGCCGTTACTGTTTTGACAACGTCCTAGAACTGTTGAGTAAGGTGAATATGGTGAGGATGAACGGCCTGCGGTGCGTGGATGAGGTTATTTAATATGGCTGAAGTGGCCTGTGTTTATGTAAAGATTAAGGGTAAATGGCCTCTAATTGTACGATTTATTTCCTTTATTTTTGCCGAGTGATTGTTATTGCATCTGAGTATATGAAAGAGACAGTGTTCCTGGTGGTCAGAGAGCTCCACAGCAAAATGTGGAGCCGTTTTTGAAGCTAACCGCAGCTTTTGATATTTATTATGAATGTGGGATTGAGACAAGATGGCTTTGTTGCTTACAGAGGTGGAGAAAGCCCGTTCCGTGTTCGTATAGGATGGAGGACGGCTTTCCGCTGTGGTCAACGCATCACGGTCCTCTATACGTTCCTGGCATGATACATGAAATGTGGTGTGAGAACCACAGGCATCTACGTAAAGAGACAGTGGTACTGAGGGAAACCCAGACATAGATTTATGCTTAACAGGAACTCGTCGTGACTCGTGCCAAATGTTTAATTTGCTGTGACACAGAGTGCAGATGACAAAACACATGACATGTTTACTGCATTTACAGCTTTGAGGTTTCCCAATTAAACACATTTGGAAATTGGTTTTGGTTTTTACTTGTGCACACTGTTTTTCATTTGACTTTTTGTTGATTTGTGATATAGAAGCCCAAGGAACTAAACAATTTATTTTTCATTTCTATTAAATATGTTTTTGGAGAAATATTCACTTTAACAATTTTCTTAATTTGTTAATTTGGTAAAGCTTTAGTATAGGAACTAGTTCTCACTATTAACTAGTTGTTTATTAGCATGACTATTGATAACAAATTGGCTGTTTATTAGTACTTATAAAGAACGTATTCTGCATGACCATATTCTACATCCCTAATCCTACCCAATACCTAAACTACCTTACTAACTGTTAATAAGCAGCAAATTAGCAGTTTATTGAGGCAAAAGTCATAGTTAATGGTTTGTTAATGGTGAGAATTGGACCTTAAAATAAAGTGTGACCATTAATTTAGATAACAAATAAGATAAATAAAAAATACATGCTAAAACAAAAGTTTGTTGTTATTAAAAATTGCAGGTTTTTTTTTTTTTTACCGCTAGTTTTGGGTAAATATAAGGGAAACATAGGCATATACAATATGCAAATATTTTTTATCAGCAATGTATTTTATGAGCAACATGTAAGAGTATACTAATACAAAATAAGCACTATTTTTGCTTTATCTAATCACTTTTAGTTTTTTTCCTTTCATTTAACTGCTAGACTTGAGGCTATGTTAGTGCAGGCATATTTTATAAATTAATATCCATTGTGACTGGGGCAGTCAGTGTGTGCCTTTTTTCCTTAGTATACATCTGTTCTCTTTTATTTCTGGTAAACAATTGTAGTAAAGGTATTCTAATTTCGTCCTCCTTTGCCATAACAGTATTTTGTCTGTCTTTCTTTTTTCAGATACTGAAAATAAATTAATCACTCTGAAAAAAGAGAGAAAAAAAAAATAATAATAATAAGGATTGTTATTAACTTTAAAAATCTGCAAGATTAAAAAATAAAAAATAAAACATTACCTCAGATTCAATCTTTTGTCATCTCACATGATGATCTGGTTGATAAGGACAATTTTTCAGTGCACAGTAGACACACGTTTAGTGAAGGTGTTGGTGTTTTATGTGAAAAAAAAATCAAAAGGGCCTGTTGTCCCATGTGGCCCACAGCCCTGTTGTACCCTATTGTCTTGTATTTTGGCCACAGGCTACGTGAGTGACTGAGCGATCAGAGATGGCACAGCAGACTTGTGGTATGAGTGAAATTCCTCTGTTCTTGTGTTTTGTCTTTTATGGAAATTTCAGTGTTTGTCTAGCATGTTTTTCCAATTTTCTATGAAATATCCGCATATCTGATCTGATATGACAATTCTCTATTAAAACAAATAAGTCTCCCGCATCTGCAAACCTGTGGCTGCTCTACTGTCTTTCTCTCCATCATGATAATCCTCCCTGGAAAATCCTCAGGACAGTAAAATGCAAAGCAGCAGAAATGAAAGTTAGTTCAAAGTCATTAGAGCATATTAGTTGAGGTAAGCATGTTCCCAGAGGGCCTTTAAGACACAGAGTGATTAGGTGACGGCTTTCAAAACACTGTTGTTCTCTTGGATGGAGAGAGAAGAGAGATGGAGCGAGAGTTACGCCGCTTGTCCCGCTTCCCTTCCTCCGTTAAATCTTGAGGAGTTAGCAAGATTTAATCCCATTTCTGCCACCGCGTCCTCACTCACGGCCACTTTGCATAAGAAGTGTCCATTACGCACGCTAATGGGAAAGTGTGCTATGAATTGAGCTGGGGGTCTTTGCATCAGACTCTAAAAAGCACACCAACACACAACCCTAATGGGAGTACATTGCCATGAAAAGATAATTTATCAGATTTGCTGATTCACCAGTCCTGTGCCCTTGTCTGATTGTGTAAAATGATCCGGCCTCTAATTACAGTCCATCCCATCAGAATTGCAAATAGTGGTGTCCGCTTGTGGTGGGCGACGGTTTTGGGGGAAGCGAAGGTAAAGGGGAGATAATAGATTCACTTTAAATGTCATCATATCTCGGTGGAAGATGAAGTAGCATTCAGGAGATGTACATTAGTCTAAATGATTTACTCTCCTAACGAGTCTAATGTCTTCCTTTGATCGGATTATACCGGTCGGACTTTGATTTATTTCAAGCTGCTTCTGAAAACATGCGGGTTACATTTGAATGCTTTCAGAGTGCTTGACACCAGCTTTCTGAGATGCAAAGTCTCTTACATGTGTGTTAATAAGCAACTTTTTGCTCACAAAGTCAGTCGTTTCATGACTTTATGTTGGCTTTTGGCCAGACTTAGGGCTTAATGGATTCAAAATGATGCTGTTGTAATTGGAAAAAAGTGATTCATTGTCTTTATAGCACTAGTCTAGTAAATGTTTGGCAACTGAAGAAACAAAACACATGGTTATTATTTACTTTGCAGCTTATGTGCTGAGAAAAAAATAATAATTAGACACATGAACAGCCTATTTAAGAATGATGCAGAAAAATTTGTCACAGTAATTGTGACGTTTGCAGCTTCAGATAGAGATAAATTTGAGAGAAATCGTTTTTTGGTGTTTTTTCTGGCTTGTACTGTATGTTCTTGATGCGTCTTAGGTTTCTCTGTTAGCTTTGTTACCATACTTAGCAGAAAGAGATGGCCTAGTCCCTTGGACCTAATGAGTCTTTTATACACTATACTCTGCACATTAATGTTTTAAAACTCTTGTCATAACATTTGCTAGCTTACACATGACAGCTGGTATCTGTTGCTGCATATCTGTCCTGAATATTTTATAACCACATCTCCAAACCCAGAAAAATCAAAACCAGAAAAGCTTTTTTTCGTACGGCATATCAAAACACACTTTTAACTGAAATCGAATGACTAATTTCTGAGTACCTAAGCAGTTTAGGATTTTGAAGTTGTGGGATTTCAGTTCTCAATGTGAATGATATTTTGATAGTCAGGATGGTTAGAAATGGCTGGCTCATATATATATGTGTGTGTGTGTGTATATGTGTATGTGTGTGTGTGTGTGTGTGTGTGTACTTTTTAATTTGATTATTTAAATGTTGTTTAAATTGCATTTTTAATGTAATATTACCTTATATAGCCTATATGTGTGTGTATATATATATATATATATATATATATATATATATATATATTAGTGCTGTCAAACGATTAATCGCGATTAATCGCATCCCAAATAAAAGTTTTTGTTTACATAATATATGTGTGTATACTGTGTATATTTATTATGTATATATAAATACAAACACATGCATGTATATATTTAAGAAAAACATGTTATATTTATATATTAAATATATTTTTATATAATATAAATTATATGAATATAAATATAAACTTTTAAATACATGTAAATATTTTCAAAATATATACTGTATGCGTGTGTCTTTATATATACAAAATAAATATATACAGAAGACACACATATATTGTGTAAACAAAAACTTTTATTTTGGATGCGATTAATCGCGATTAATCGTTTGACAGCCCTAATATATATATATATATATTATGATTAATTATTATGATTAAATCATAATTAAAAACATTTTATATGCCTGTCAGTCACATTATATATATATGTGTGTATGTGTATGTATGTGTGTGTGTGTGTTTGTGTGTGTACATTTTAATTTGATTATTTAAATGTTGTTTAAATTGCATTTTTAATGTAATATTACCTTATATAGCCTATATGTGTATATATATATATATATATATATATATATTATGATTAATTATTATGATTAAATCATAATTAAAAACATTTTATATGCCTGTCAGAACAATAAACAAAATTAATGTTGATGATTTTTGTGCATAAAACAGAGCTTTTTGCATCAGGCTTCTCAATCTTGACCTTGCACAAATGGAGAAGGTAGTTCACCATGGTAACCTGGATCTCCAGGCTTTGCGGTTAGTCCATCATCTCAGCACTCTTCATGTAGTACTTTTATTGGCTGCACAATTGAAATGTCATGCTTGGCCAACAGAGGAGCCTGTAATTTTTAACGCGTGATTAAACCGTCCCTGCTAAATGGAAAACACTGCCTGACCAGACAACAAAATGGGTGGGAAGAGAAGCACGAAGGTGCAGACAAACAGAGCAAATCCTGTGCTGTTTTTTTAAAGACGTGTGAGAACGTTTTTTGCATATTTGGGCACAGGGAAAAAAGTGGCACTGAGGCACACGATCCGGCACATCAAAGCCAGAACTTGTCACTGATGTAAAGGAAATCAGGTTCAAATGAATATTAATGAGTGGAACAATTACCTCTGGGAAATGTTGTCTGCAGCTTAGCTTTACTAACATACACCTCACCTTTGGCTCGGTGGCATCAGAGACGGAATCCCTAGCAGGCATCTCTGCTCCAGCTGCTGCTATATTTGGATGTCATTTCTGCCCTCGCTCTCCATCAGTCTGTTTCTGCCTCCTCTCTCGCTTTCTCCTCCCCGCACCACTGTTGTTTTTTTATATGTGAAACATGTGAAAGGAAATCTCCTGCCTGCAATATCTGTGGATTTGAGAGCTGTGTTATATGTCAGGTGGGATATTTTGTAATACATACAGCAATATTAACACAACAAATAGGGTTTTCATTATTTACAGGAAATGTCTGAGGACTGCACAACAATATCTACCATAGATTGTTTGCTTTATACGGCCCCATGCTGATATTTTGCTACACAGCAAATGTTTTTAATGAGTTCTACCTATTTGAAAGACTTGGCAAACTTATTGTCAACTTTCTGCTCCACCGCCTGCTGGACCTTTGCTTAAAACTGTACGCTATTCAGCGGCAGAGATTAGCTTAGATCCATTGATTGAACTTTAAAAGAACTCTCCATGCTGAGAAGAACTCAAAAGGTGACTGGAGTTTAATACACAGCTCCTCACACTTTGAGCTTATACCTACACATTCCTACACATTTCTCCTCCTCCAGCTTTAGCAAGATTCACACTTTAATGCTAATGCCAGTATGAGCTTTATATAAGGATTAGATTTCCCTGAGTCTGCTTTCACCTTGAACATCTGACTTGTTTTAAGAACTTTTGACTTGTATGAAAAGTAGCACAAATTTAATTGTGCGTCTTTGTAATTTTAATAATTAAAGCCCTGATGATGGAAATGCATCAGAAGTGATTAGTCTTCATATATATACAGCTCACTTTAAGTGCTAAAAAGCTATAGGTCAGTTTTACATTAAATCGACAAAGCCTATTGATTTATCCAATTTGGATTTGCCTCATCTTTTGCACATAAACTTCAAATATGCTGTTCATATGGGAATGGTGCCATTGATTTCCTTAACTTAAGACCAAATGCTAAAGATTTTTGGATAAGCTTCCTCATTACTTAAGCTAAAATCAATAAGGAAGAGCATCTTTTAATGAACGAGCGGTTTGTACAGCAAACTGCTGAAATGGGCCCCCGTTCATCTGCCGTCTGGCCAATCGATAATGAAGGTCTTTAAGCAAGGCGCAATTGGTTGACATTGTGGTTTATCCTTCACGTCAAATCTCACAGCCTTCGGAAAGTGAAGCGCAGTCAAAGACGCAACAGGAGTTTTTTCTTTCCTGCCGGTTTCTCCGCCGTGCTCGGTGAAGTATGAAAAGCCAGTTGGAGATTTAAGAGTGCTGTTTGTGCACAGACTGTGAAATATATTAGGGATTGTTTTGATTAAATGTATCTCTGTGGATATTGGAGTCTTGAATTTTAATGGCGTATTTTGTCATCGCTTTTGTATCGGTTGCCTGAGTGTGGGAGCTGAAGTATCTGATGGTTTAGATCAATGAGGAAACGAGAGACAAGGAGATGTGAGATTGACCTCCCGTATAGAACACCTACAGCATCTGCTAGAGCAGAACAAACCCCTGCTGTGTGCTTAAAAACTGCTACTCGAAACTCACACACAGTTTTAATTGTTCTTGGTGGTAAGCATGCATTCAGTGTACTGTTGAAAAAAAAAAAGTTTTTCCAACCTAAAGTTGTGATGAAATGGAAGTAGTGGCAGGTCTTTTCTTCCATATTGTGATGTACATCAGAGCATTGGTTGTTGATTGGGCTTTCACTTTAAAGTGGAGAAAGATGAATATGAGCTTGCAGAAGTGGCGTAAACTGTAAATGAATGATTGGAGAAGTCCTGGATGTCACATAACAGTTCAGTTACGACATTATGAGGAAAGAAAGAAAGAAAGAAAGAAAGAAAGAAAGAAGCATATGCCTGAAGAAATTGTTCAAAATAAGACCTATAAGATTCCAGGTGAATTTTCATTTCCTGCCCACTTGACTGAAACATCTCTTGATTACAATATATCTGAAAAAAAAAGGGTTCATATTTGTGTGTTATGCAGAAGAAAAGAAATAAAGTCATAAAGAGGTTTGAAACGACAACGAGATGAGAAAATTATGAGACAGTTTTTATTTTTGGGTGGTATTTTAATTTATTTTATGAAATGTGACCCAGGGCCACAAAACCAGTCATAAGGGTCAAGTTTTTTTAAACTTGAGATTTATACATTGCCTGAAAGCTGAATAAATAAGCTTTCCATTGATGTATGGTTTGTTAGGATTTGGCCGAGATACAAGTATTTGAAAATCTGGAATCTGATGGTGCAAAAAAATCTAAATATTGAGAAAATCGCATTTAAAGTTGTTCAGATGAAGTTCCTAGCAATGCATATTACTAATCACAAATGAAGTTTGTATATATATATATATATTTATATATTTTTTTTGTAGGAAATTTACAAAGTATCTTCATGGAACATGATCATGTAACGTGAACATTAATATCCTAATCATTTTTGGGCTTAACGGAAAATTGATCATTTTGACCCATACAATGCTGGCTATTGCTACAAATTTACCCGTGCTATTTATGACTGGTTTTGTGGTCCAGGGTCACAAATAAACTTTAAAGTTGTTTTAATTTATTGTTTTAAGATGTTATGCTAATAATTTATTTTTAAAATGAATAGATGTTAAAGTTCTGAGTCTTTTTTGATTTTGAAACATTGTTTTTTTCTTCGCTACTACGTATTTAAATAAAATAGTTAACTTAAGAAAAGCTATTTTTTAAAGTCATGTTCAGTCACATTCAAAATCTATACAATTTCAGTGACATTGCAAGTGATTACAATCACTGTGATTTTATTTAGATGTCTTGTACTGATTTTGCTTAATTCTAGATGTATTGAAGACTTAATCCTTACTTTGTTGTAGTTTTTAAATAATAATTCAAATTTTTTTTAATGCAGAAGAATGGCTGAGGAAATACCTCTGCAAGCTTTTCCTCCAAAGGTGTCACAGTTTTAAAGTCATAAATATGGAAACGGCATAAGTTCACATCACGGAAAAGAATCAAAGCCTATTGTTGTATGTCCTTTTCTCGTGTAAAGTTTGCTTTAAATGTCACACATTAGCATATGAACTTTTAAATGAGCTTGTTTGCTCAGTAATGCTGGCATGTAAATACAGATATTGAATGCATAGGTTGAATAAGCGAGGTCTGGGTGAGACTTTGGTCTTCCCAATGTTAATTAAGGCACAACGAGGGATCTCTTCCCTGCGCTGATGCTTAGATTGACTGGTTATGTGTAGTTCTGGAAAAGTCCTTTCAACTGGAATATCCAATAGCAGCAATGGAAATGATCTGTGCTGTCTTGATTTAGGCAGACGTGATTGACAACCATCAATCCCAATATAAAATGCTTCATACATTATTCACATTCTCTGCTATCCCTTGTTGTTGGAGTGTTTTGTGTGTGTATGTGTGTTTGAGGTAGAC
>JAFVLL020016822.1:0-22732 GCA_021397915.2 Tor tambroides
GGCTGGACTGGTAAGGGTTTATACCATCTAACAGCACAATATGGCTGGACCTACGATTGTACAAATCTATTAAGAGTAGCACTTCTGAATATATAATATAATTCTGAGCTACAAAAATAAAAAACACTTCTTAATAAGGTGTAGATATTTTAATTAGTGTTTTTCAAATTTTAGATTAAAATTTTTAGATTGTTTAAAAAAACATTCTTAGAATAATATTAATGCACTTGTATTTTTAAATATAAAGTGCATTTTTAAAAGCTGTAAATGTTAAGCTTTTCCAGCACTATAAATAGTCATAACATAAATACAATGTCATAGTCATTTTTTAAAAAATAGCACCTAATTAGATCATATGGATCTAAATATATTGTAAATATATTTACATTTTCTTACATTTATATTTTGTATATTTTTACATTCTCTTTTGATATGTTTCTGCTGGACAAGACAATTTCAATGGTTTTTATTTATTTATTTATTGAAAATGATTGTATATTATAAAAATTGCATGTTGCAAAAAAATTGCTAAAAATAAATAAAATAAAGTAAAATAAAATAAAATACTAAACGTATTTTATGCTTTTGGAACGGATCTGCGGATCTTTTTGTACTCTTGTCAGCTCATTCAAATGATGAAAACATAAAAGAATTAACAATCGGTTTTTGTCCAGTCAGCCGTCCAATTATGTACATAAACAATCGTACAACGAACAGAAAGGTTAACATCATATTTGGTAGTTTTCTACTAGGTACCTTTTTTACATGGGCTTTCAAAAATGACCTTCGGATGTCATGCAGCAAATGTCCCTGCCTCCTTAAGAGTACAGCATAAGTGTGGCAAATATTCCCATTGTTGTGTAATGTCGGGCGAACTGCTACTTGGAGGTTTCTGCTGATCTGTTGCTGGTTTTTTGACAGACGCCGAAACCCCTCCAAAATCCCAAGCTGATACATTTTATCATGTGGAGTTTTTCCACTTCCTCAGACAGCAAGAAGACATCTAAAAACCGGAAGCAATTTGGTCTGCGAGCACACATGCGGTCCATCTGATGAAAAACCTCACAGGTGTAAAGAAGTATATATCTTACACATTACACTTTAAAGACACTTCAACCGAAAACACACAATTCTGATGTGTTATTAATTATTAAAGCATATTTAGGGCGACTCTTATTTTGTAATATCTATAACGGAAGTGCATTGATTCTCAGTCGAACAATTGTTTCCTGTTGTCGGCAGTGACAACAGAAGAAGCAGTTGCTAGAACCATTTCGGAGAGAAACCTGAAAAAACTGCCCTGACCAGCTCGATCTTAGTGAGGTGAGACAATATATCGTGTATTTAATTATGAATATTTAATCTTGATTGGTGAGAATGCTGTCTACTGTATATATTTATGGAAATATACGATTTGTACGCTATGCTTGAGCTAACTAGGAAGGTAACTCATTGCCTATGATTTATTGTACTGCATGCATGGCCCAGACTTCTACAGGACTAGTGGAGCTGTTTTATTCGTGTGCCAAATATAAAATAGTTTACATAGATATTTGGTTCTTGGCCAGCATTTTCATTTTATGTGCTGTTACTAACGTTGCATTATATTTTTGTGGGGTTAATTTCTGTCAATTTAAAACTGTTCATTTCTCTCTTAATATTTCAGAGAGATTGACAAGGGAAGGTGGTAAAAATGGGTAAGACATTTTAAGTTTTTGTTAACAAATTAATAAAGTACTTATCCTGGGCCTAGAGAGTTTGTGTTGTTGGGAGAATAAACCATATGGCACTTTTAAAATACATTTCTTCAGTGAAAGGATATAAACACTGTTTTCCCTGAATGATATTATGTTGGTGGTTTGAGCGTGTGATCAAATTAATACATTTTAGATGGAGAAGAAAAAACCTATGGTGGCTGTGAAGGGCCGGATGCCATGTACGTGAAATTGATCTCCTCTGATGGCCATGAGTTTATTGTGAAGAGAGAGCATGCTCTGACATCTGGAACAATCAAAGCTATGCTTAGTGGTCCTGGTGAGTATTTGTTGAAAAAGAAATGAAAAACAGTGGATTACGTTAATTTACATCGATCAGTATTTTCTTAGATTTTAAATGATTTGTGCTGCATTGTTTATTTGGTCTTATGTACTTACTGACTTTTGCCCAACTGTAGTTATTCCACATACTCTGTATTTCTTTAAATTTGATGGTTTTTTTTATTTTATTAATTTTTTTCTTTATTTGTGTTTATCTTAATAAAGCATTAATGTGATAGTAACATCGTTTTGTCTGTTTTTCAGGCCAGTTTGCTGAGAATGAAACAAATGAGGTCAACTTTCGAGAGATCCCATCTCACGTTCTTTCTAAAGTGTGCATGTACTTTACATATAAAGTCCGCTATACTAATAGTTCAACAGAAATCCCAGAATTTCCTATTGCCCCAGAGATAGCACTGGAGCTTCTGATGGCTGCAAACTTCTTAGATTGTTAAACATAAAAAGAAATGCTCATATACACGTCTGGATGCAGAATAAATGTGAAAAGCAAAATATTATGGGTTTATTTTATTGCTTTAATACATTTAGGTTTGCAAACAGAGATATGCTGTGCTGAATTAGAAGTATAACTGTTTTTGGTCATTTGTTATATTTAACCTGTAATTTTTTCCCCGTTTTTTTTTCTTCTTTTAATTAGTGGATATCTAAGATATTTTTATTTTACTTTTTATTATTTTAAGCTTTGACCCAGTAGTAACTTGATAATTTATGTATTGCAAAATAAAGATGCCTGAAGTGACGCTCTCATATTAAATATTTTAATGACTAGAGTTAACCAGACAGACATGCAATTTTATAATGTATCTGTTTGTGTTAACAAGGTAAAAATTCAGTTGAAATAGATTTGTTATACCTTTTCTGCATGTGGATTCATCAGACAAAAATCTTGTAATTGTCCGCAGTAGTCATTCATCAGTTGTTTAATGAATAAAATCAGCTGTTCTTGAAAATATTTTGTTCATTTTATTCTGCTTTGTGGAGTACATATGTGCACATAACCCTGGGACAGTTCACCCAAAATGAAAATTCTGTCATCATTTACTCACAAGTTGTTCCAAACCTGTATGAATTTATTTCTTCTATGGAGCACAAAAGAATATATTTTGAAGAATGTTTCTGGTTCCCACTGACTTTTGTGTATTGATTTTTTCCTCCCTTTTTTTTCTTTTTCTTATTGTTTGTCCATACTATAGAAGTCAATGGGGGCCAACAAATGTTTGGTTACCCACATTCTTCAAAATATCTTCTTTTATGTTTAACAGAAGAAAGAAAATCATACAGGTCTAGAACAACTTTTTGGATTTTTGAAAGTTAATAACACCAAGTGATAATTCTAGCTAGGATTAATATATTAAATATCTTGCAGATATAAATGATGAATTATCAAACTTTTAAGACAGTGTCCAAATGTACAATTTATTGATATATAAAACATTTAAATGTATAAAATATTACATGAAAACATTCAGTGTTTTAAACACAATTTATTATTGTCACCTTAATGGTGTGAAACTTTTGTTTCCTTTAACGTTATTGTCTTTATACTGTTCACAATTAGCTGTATGTGTTAATTGGCAGGGTCCTGTGACAACTTATTTTTCACAAAATGTCAATGAACTTTATCTTTTTTCTGCTATAACGGAGAAAATGTTCAATTAATTCAAGGTTTGTACCTATAAGAAATTGACTTTCAAAAATAAAACCACCCTGAGTAATATTTACTGGAGTAAATAGTCTGGCAACAAGTGCAGTCTCCCTATTTAAATGATGCCCAATTCGGTAACGTTACAATACAACTGTTTTGTATTTTCTTACGTAAAAAAAAAGGATTTTTAGACCATTTCGGCTAGTATAAGTGCATGTTCACCTGTAGTACCTCCCCCTAAACATTGTTGCAAACTGTTAATGTTGTTGCATTGCGGTTCCGTGAAAAAACCTCATCAGACGTCATTCGGCCAATCCATCATGGCGTCTATGCAGGTGAGTATGTTCCTACATACACAAGCAGCTATTTTCTAATAACAGTATAAATCATTTTTCTCACATAGCTGTGATACGTACCGGGTTTCGTCCAGTGTCACTGCCAGTGCTAATCTGAACCCAGGACAGTCAGCTGTTTCATTTTTACGCACATTTGTTTACTTTGTAAGCTAACGTTCAGTCAGTCTGACAACCCAACAAACTCTATGCTGTCACATCACATACTGTTGTGGCGGTGGAAGACGATACTTATAAAGGGATGTGAAACGGGAATTGTTCTTCCGAAGCTGTAAATAATTGTAATGGTGCTTAATCGCTAGCTTCTGTAGCAATGCAGCTCGTTTGTTTGACTAGCTCGCTGTTAGCAGTCTGTTTGCTAGTTGTATTTTTCAGTACTTTTCGGACAATAGGATTTAATTAAGATGAAGTGTTTAAAATGATACACTTTGTATTAAAAATCTGGATTAGTGGTTTAGAATGATGTAATGAGGGCTGTCATTTTTTTTACTTTGAGTTAACCCTTAAATCAAGTTATTTTCACTTTCCAGAAGCGATTACAAAAGGAATTGTTGGCATTGCAAAGTGATCCACCTCCTGGAATGACACTAAATGAGAGAAGTGTGCAGAACACAATCACTGAGTAAGTTGTGAGATGTGTAAAGATGCAAGATCAAGCAGCTGAGGCTGGATTATATTTTGACAACCTTTCCTTAAAGTTGGCATGACATGAAAATTTGTGTATTTTCTAAATACATGTAATAGATTTATTTGTGAACAGGTCATCCTTGAATTATATTTTTAAAAATGTTTTGACCTCATAATGTGTAATCAGTATGTCAACTGGATCTTCCAGTGAAAATGACAGATGTGGTGAAGTATGTGGACTTATCAAAAAATGTAATCATCTTAAACCTCGCCCTTTTAAAGGGGTCATATGATGCGATTTCAAGTTTTCCTTTCTCTTTGGAGTGTTACAAGCTGTTCAAGCATAGATAAGATCCCTGAAGTTGCAAAGACTAAAGTCTCAAAACCAAAGAGATATGCTTTATAAAAGTTAAGACTCTGCCATGCCCCCCTAAAACGGCTCGTTCAAACACACCCCCACATGTCTACGTCACGATGTGGGGAGATTTTCATAACACCGCCCAAACATATACGCAGTGAAAGAAGGTGGAACTATTATTCTCGCTGTAGTGTTGTTGTTGCTGCTGCCGGCGCCATGTCCTGGAGACGCTCTTTCATTATGAAAGCGAACTACTTTGTTTAGGCTTCCAAAAGAGGACACAACTAGAAATCAGTGGTTAAGTTGTATATACAACACTGTTCCAGAGCAGTACAACGCAAATATTCGAGTGTGTGCAGCACACTTTACGGAGGACTATTTCCTGAACTTGGAAGCTACAATGTTGGCTCGCACAAAGGCTGTTTCTATAAAGTGGGGCAATTCCAACTTTGCAAGGACAGTCTGGCGCTTCTGACTCACAGCCTGTAAGTACATTTCTGCCACTGACGATTCAAACGCGAGTTTTGAGCTGTGTAGAGTAGTGCTTGTTGTTTGTCGTTTCTCCGATCACAAATGCAGACATGGTAATGTTTACGTGGCGCGATGCGTAAAAAGACAGTAATTATGTCCCCACTGGATGCAATAAATGCCTCGTTTATAATGGGTTTTATTGTTTTTGTGTGGTCGCACCGTGAAACGCCATCACAATACGGTGAGGGGCGTAACATTTCCCTCTCACGCTTGAGGTATTCGGCCAATCACAATGCACTGGATAGCTGGCCAATCAGAGCACGCCTCGCTTCTCAGAACGATGAGCTTTGTAAAAATCGACGTGTTTCAGAGAGGCGGGGCTTAGAGGAGCAACAATAATGTACAGTATGTGGAAAATAATGTGTTTTTTGAACTTTAAACTACATAAACACATTGCATTTCACCAAATACACCAAATTATGTTCTTTTTAGCAACATCATATGACCCCTTTAAGTCCGGGTTTATCTTCCTCTGCTTTTGAGTACAAAATTAGTTCTTCGGTTTCTTTTACTCACCCTTATGTCATTGCAAACTCATTAAATTTTAATTCATCTTTGAAACACAAATTAAAATATATTTTAATGAAACTTGAGAGATTACTGTCCATATAACCAAAACATTTACTAGTAAAAAAGTTTATAAAGTGATTGTAAATGTTATCAGTATTAACCTAGTGGTTTGATCCGAGTCTTCTGAAGAGACATGATCGCATTTATTCACATATAAATATTGATTGATTGATATATACATAGACTAGAGCACATAAAAATAGTAAACAAATGCTTAAACATGTTTGCATCACATGCATGTTTTTATAAACTTTTTTGAACCGTCAAAGTCTTTGTAGAATGGACTTTCAGTGAAGGGACAGAAATTTCCCAGGTTTCATTAAAATAGATTCAATTGTGTGTTTGAAGATGAACAATTGTCTCATGGGTTTGGAACGCCATGAGGGTGAGTAAATGATGAATTTTAATTTCTGGATAAACTATTTAAACTTTAAGTTTCTGTACTGAATACTGAATGAGTATATATATATATATACATACACACACACACACACACTAAATATATATATAATTTATTTATATATATATGAGTCAAAGCAAGGAATCGATGATTGTATTCTCATTAACACACCTTTGGTGTTTATCCAGGTGGTTTATAGATATGGAAGGTGCTCCAGGTACTCTCTATGAAGGAGAGAAGTTTCAGCTTCTCTTCAAATTCAGTAGTCGATATCCTTTTGATTCACCTCAGGTAAACTGTAAATCTTTTAAAATATGTTGGTGTTTTTGTCTACGTGAAAAAGCTGAATGCTTGTTGCTAATATATATTGTTTCTAGGTAATGTTCACTGGAGAGAATATACCCGTCCATCCGCACGTCTATAGCAACGGTCACATCTGTTTATCTATTTTAACAGAGGACTGGTCACCAGCTCTGTCTGTGCAATCTGTTTGTTTAAGCATTATTAGCATGCTTTCAAGCTGCAAAGAAAAGGTAAATGTAACCTTTTAATTAACCAAATTGGGGAAGGTTAATGAAAATAATTTATTACGGTTATCTAATAAACTGTTTGCTTTTCAGCGACGTCCTCCAGATAACTCCTTTTATGTAAAGACATGTAATAAGAATCCAAAGAAAACCAAGTGGTGGTATCATGGTGAGTGTATCCCGTTATCTTCTATAAAACTTCTTTTAATTCGAGTTATCTTAGTGTTAGATATTTTAGTGTCTGACCAAAGTTCAAATTACTTTGTTTGCTTTGCTCTCTGTATGCTAAATTCATGTTGTCGTCTTTTTGGTTTTGTTTTGCAGATGATACATGCTAGTATCCACACCATTTTGATATATAAACAGACTTTTCCAAGTACATCAAGTACTTCATGATACAGTCTTTGTTAAGACTGAACCAGCAGACCCTAAGATGGTGATTTATGTATGGATTAGGCGTACACTTCTGCTGACTGGAAAAAGTGTATAAAAACTGCAGGAGTGTAACCCACCCAGCAAGTATATTTTGATGGAAGCAAGATGTGGAGCCTTTTTCTTTTTTTCCTTTTTTTTAAAGTTTGATTTACGTTGTATTGTTTTCTTTCATAAGCCTCTAAGGGTTTGCACCGATTGTGCAATAATAACTTCAGTGTGGGTTTGGAATAAAAGGAAAGTCAGTGCAAATCAGAAAAGCAGCTACTGTAATGGATCAATTATCAAAAGCAGAGACAGATGTCTATCCTTGCTTGGTTATGCACTGTGAAATTCGAACAGGGCACATTTTTACATGTATTTTATGTAATATTTTAGCTGTATATTTTAAAACCATAGTTTCTTTTAAAACATAAGCCATTTTTAAGTTGAATATTGTAGCTGGGTGTGGTGTATAGTACTATTCTGATAAATGTCATATTTACGGATATGTACAGATTTAATGCAGGGTGTCGATCATATGACATGATCTTAAAGGGTATTTGGAATTACACAAATGCTTCATGGGTTAGGATTTAAGCACTGGTTTTATAGACAGACCCCCATTTTGTGTAGTTAAAACAAGAGATAACTTAAAGCATAATCACTTTATCTTTTATGTGAAGCTCTATCTAGTTATATTAAAATTGTCTGATTTCATGATTTATCCTACTGTGCTGGGAAAGATTCTTTTAAAAAGATGACTTTTCCATGCCGTTATCATTAGAAAAAGTAAAGTTTGTCTTCATTGTTTTGTTAAACTTTATTTAACTTTATTTAAAAGAAATGTTCTTATTAAAGTAATATATTTTGAAATGCTGTCATGTATTTCAATTAGACTGCTTTATAAATGTATATTGTGTGACTTCAAATATTGAGTTATGAAGTTATCCTCAAAATTGTCAGACTCTGATGGTATACAAACAGTGTGTTTTATATAAGTCAATTACACACACCACCATTAATGCTAGTTTGTGATTGAATGCTGATCTGTCCACTAGAGGGAAGCACAGTAATGTAAACAGATACGTTCACATTCATGTTTGTTGCAGGCATAGCAGCAAACTACAGAGCTAATCTACTGTTCATAGTTTTAGGGCTGAATTTTTTTTAATGCAATTCAGAAAATACAGTAAAAACAGTAATATTGTGAAAAATTATTACAATTTAAAATAACTGTTTTCTATTTTAGTACATTTAAATATATAAATTTATTCATGTGATGGCAAAGCTGAATTTTCAGCAGTCATTACTCCAGTCTTCAGTGTCACATGATCCTTTAGAAATCATTCTAAAGTGCTGATTTGGTGCTCAGGCAACATTTCTTATTAATGTTGAGAACAGTCGTATTTAATATTTTTGTGAAAACCGTGATGCGTTCAGGATTTTCTGTTGAATAGAAAGTAAAAATTTAAGTAAATTTTGACTAATTTAATGGATAATTGCTGAATGAAAGTATTAATTTCTTTCAAAAAAAAAACTTTTGAATGGTGTAAATCTTGATACTAGGTGAGGTTCTGTTACAACCATAATACTATTTGTAAAAATGGTATCAGAACATTTAATGTGTTAACAGTATTAAGGTTAAAACATTAAATGGTAAGAGCATAGTAATAGTATAATTGTAGCTCATTTTACTCTGTATTTTTGTGTATTATTTTGCTTTGAATGAGAAAGCTAGTGACTAAACGTTATTCTAAACAACTAAAAGGGGCAGTTGTGGCCTAATGGTTAGAGAGTTGGACTTGTAACCCAAAGGTTGCAGGTTCAAGTCTCAGGTCTGGCAGGGATTGTAGGTGGGGGGAGTGAATAACCAGCACTCTTTCCACCCTCAATACTATGACTGTGGTGAGACCCTTGAGCAAGGCACCAAACCCCCAACTACTGTTCTGTGTGTATGTACACAGACAGGCAGGCAGGTAGGTTAAATTCAGAGAACAAATTCCACCACCATACTTGGCCACATGTCATGTCCAGTAGTTACAATGTGATCAGCAGGGGTAAACTAGTCATCAAGAATGATTCTTACCGTTTTTATGGTATGTTTAACTGTCTAGATGTATGCTTCCTTAGTGAATCATCCATTGAAAAACTAATCGCAGTGAGCCATATTTTTTAAAAAAAAGTAGTCTGGAATGTATGTTTATACAGATGTGATTCTAAAGTCCTCTGACTGATGAATAATACAATTACAATCATCAGAATTTTCTCCTCCGTCAGACGGAAATCCGGTGGAATATGAATGCTTTAGGATCTTCCTCGTGGGATATCTGTTCTTTTGAAATGTGTCTGTGACATCACCGTTATGGCAATGTAATTGTATCATCCAAATGAGCATGGTGGGAGTGGGTGTCATTTCCTGGTAAAGGAAATGGGATTGATGGTGTATCATGCTTGTTCATTTTCAAGGGAGTTAACAGGCCAAGGGCAAACCTGTTAGTCAGAGGGTCTAGATTTGGGGGAGCCCCACAGGAGAACTGTCAGCATTTCGTGGCTCATTGTAATTGAGTGACCAAACCAACATTACTGAGATAGCAGGGCAGTGATGCAATGACTCTGATGTAAACTGAAATTCTTTTGTTTTTCCTTTTAATAAAACAATTAGAAGGAATACTGCAAATAAAAAATAGTATTTTTTCATGATAACAAAACATAGCTGAAACTAAGAAAATAAGTTGAACGTATTGAACTAAACAATGTAAAACTAATAGAGGTTCAGATATGTAACTTGTCAAATCTACTATCTCTCTCAAAGCAATTCTTGGTGAAGCAAAATAATTGTCAGTGCATAATAACTGATACTACAGATTCCATTGAAAGCACATCACAAACACCTTACAATAAGCTGCTACACATCAACCAATCATTCTTTTATGCTGTCATCTCTAATGAGGAATATGCTGCATACTTTTTGAGTTTGTACAAGGGGCTCTTTATTGTTTGTTGGCATTTAGGCTGAAAATGGAGTTATCTAATCCACAGACAGGCGTCACTTGTTGGCTTTTATTCACTGAGCTGTCAGTGTATGAACTGTCAGGTTTTTGTTAGGCTGTGCCATGAGTAACACTGGCAGCTTTCTTAATAATCTGTCTGAAGTAAGATCACATAGATGTCATTTTGATGATTTCAACACTTGTTAAACATATATAATTCAGAGCACTCCAAAGGCTTGAACTAAAGGCCAAACTCATTCCTGATTTGACTATCAGACTGCTGAGAGGAATCCCATTTCCCCTCTGGCCAGGAACAAGCGTATGTATTTATAATCTGTTTTATGGCATTTGAATGTGATTCCCTTATTTTCTCATTCCATTGATAAGGATGTCTGATATTTCTCTCCAACAGTCACTGGTATTTCCGCAAGTGAGTGTCACAGGGAAAGACTCTACATATCAGGCTTTACATAATGTAGTCACATCCTCTACTTCATACAGTTCATACAATACATTCATTTTTAGGTGACAGGAGTATTAGGGGAGCATAAATGACTTGTACATAAATTTAATAAATAATTAATATTGTAATCAAATATAGTAATTAACGAACAGATATACATTTAAATCAGCGTTTATTTCATTTTCTTATATTTCTGCATGAAATTCTTTATTTTTCTCAGACAATGCTCATTAAAAACAAGTCTCGTCCTTTCCCTAACAAGCCCTGTCATTCTGTAAAAACTTTTCCTGCATGTTCAGTTACATGGTAATATTTTCAGATATTATACACATTTATCTCTTATCCTCACCTGACTATTCAATTTATATAGTTCAAAGTAAATGTATAATACAATAAAACCCCCCAGTGTTAAATCAACACTCCCAGTGCATATATAATCCACACAGAGTGTTAAAAAAGTAACACTGAAGCAGTGTTAAAGTTAATGAGATAATTAGTTTAATAATTGAGTGATGATTGAGCATTAATGAAGAACACCTGCTGTTAACAAACTGAACCACTGAAAGAAAAAGAACAAAAAAAAAGAGACAAGACAAGCAGGAATACAAAAACTACAACTGACTTCAGCCACAGCCTTAGATGAAATCAACACAAGACAAAAGAACACAATAAATCTCTCAAGATCTCAGCAGAGGATGATTAAACAACTCCACACACAGCATCACCAGCTTCACTCATTACTAACCAGGGGTGCGTTTCCCAAAAGCATCGTTAGCGAACTATGGTGGTAAGTCCTATTGAACTCTATTGGTAACGACGGAACTTGCGACCATAGTTGCTTTTGGGAAACGCACCCCAGATTGACTTTAGATGTTGATGTTTTGTTTGAATTACCATTATCGAGGTCAGTGTTTGCTTTAGTTGGGCTCTTGACCCTTGACTTAAAACATCACAATTACTTTGGCTGCCATAACGGTGTGTTTGTTTAGACATGTTAGTTATGGCAGAAAAAGCCAAGAGAAAATGTGATCAGGTGTTGGTTATGTTTCAATAAAGACATAATCAGCATATAGTGGCTTGAGTAGCTGATGTAATTTGGAGTGTAGTCTCTGATAGATTTATTAGTTAATTTTATTGACCTGATAATATACGTAGTTTAAGATCTGACAGTTTTAAGAGTAATCTGAAAGACTTTTGAAACTTATTCTGCACTAAAAGTTTTACTTTTCTTTATCAAACAGACTTCAAGAATCAGCATATGAATCTCAACAATGGTGACAATCAACGTGAAGCTCCATGTTGCAGTGCATTCTGGGAGCACCAATCAAAACTCATCCATGGCTCCCAGCATGCAATGCAACATGAATAAATTATGCAGCTGTCTTAGTATTTTCTTTTATTCTTACTATTTCCTTTTTTGTTTTGCTATTTTGTAGTGACTTTTAGTAGCATGTTTTGTGTTCACAGTTGATCTGTTTATCTGAATATGTTGATTGTCACCATTGTTGAGATTCATACGCTGATTCTTGATGTCTGTATGATAATGCAGGTTTAAACCTCCAGTGCCGATTTACTTTTAAAAGTCTTTCAGATTAATCTTAAAACTGTTGGATCAAGCTTTATATTCCATGTGAACAAAATTAAGTACTAAACCAATCAATGATGATGCTCTGAATGAAATCAGTTATGAAAGTCACTAAATGCTGATGATTTCTTTATTGAAACATAACCATCAACACCCAATTACCATAACTAACATGTCTAAACAAACACACAGTTATGGCAGCCAGAATAATTGATATTTAAAGTCAAGGGTCAAGAGCCCAACTAAAGCAAACACTGACCTCGATAATGGTAATTCAAACAAAACTAAAACATCAACATCTAAAGTCAGTCTGGTTAGTAATAAGTGAAGCTGGTAATACTGTTTATGGAGTTGTTTAATCATCCTCTGCTGAGATCTTGAGAGATTTATTGTGTTCTTTTATCTTGTGTTGATTTCATCTAAGGCTGTGACTGAAGTCAGTTGTAGTTTTTGTATTTCTGCTCGTCTCTTTTTTTTCTGTTCTTTTTCTTTCAATGATTCAGTTTGTTAACAGCAGGTGTTCATCACTAATGCTCAATCATCACTCAATTACTAAACTAATTATCTCATTAACTTTAACACTGCTTCAGTGTTACTTTTTTAACACTCTGAGTGTGGATTATATATACACTGGCAGTGTTGATTTAACACTGGGGGTTTTACTGTGTATATATATATACAGTGCCTTGCGGAAGTATTCAAACCCCTTCATTTTTTTTCATGTTTTGTTATGTTGCAGCCTTATGTTAAACTGCATTAAATTACTTTTTTTCCACATCAATCTACACTCCGTACACCATAATGGCAAAGCAATTATGACAAAAACAGAACTGTCACAACTTATATATATATAAAAAATCTGAAATTGACATTGCATAATTATTCAAACCCTTAACTCAGTACTTAGCTGAAACACCTTTATAGCCTCAAGTCTTTTTTTTGTTGTTGTTGTTGTCTGATTCGACAGGCTTTGCTCATCAGCATTTGGCAATTATCTGCCATTCTTCTCCTCACCTCTTCACCTCTCAAGCTCTGTCAGGTTGGATGGGGACAGATGCACATTTTCAGGTTTCTCCAGAAATATTTGATTGTGTTCAAGCCCAGGCTGTGGCTGGGCCACTCAAGGACATTCACAGAGTAGTCTATAAACCAGTCTTGCTGTGAGTTTAGGTTCATTGTCCTGTTGGAAGGTAAACCTTCTGCCCAGTCTGAGGTTCTGAATGCTCTGGACTGGGTTTTCATTAAGGCTATTTCAATATTTTGGTGCACTGAGCTTTTCTTCTACTCTGACGAGTCTCTCAGTCCCTGGCGCTGAAAAACAGCCCCACTTTACTTTTTGGCTGGTACTCTGCAGGTGATGAGCAGAGCTGGTTTCCTTCAAACATGATGTTTGGAATTGAGGTTCATCAAACCAGAGAACATTTTTTCTCAGAGTCTGAAGGTCCTTTAGGTGCTTTTTTGCAAATTCCAAGTGGGTTTTTGTGTGTCTTCACTGAGGAGAAGATTGAGTTTGGCCACGCTGACATAAAGCCCAGATCGGTGGAGTGTTGCAGTGATGTTTGTCCATCTGTAGGTTTCTCCCATCTGCATATATGATCATGGAGCTTTACTAGAGTGACCATTAGCATCTTGGTCACCAGTCTAGACAAGGCCCTTCTCCATCAGTTGCTCAGTTTGGCCAGGAGGCCAGCTCTAGGAAGAGTTGTAGTTGTTTCAAACGTTTTCCATTATGAATAATGAAGGCTACGTGATTCTGTGAATCTTCAATGAAGCAGAATTTTTTCTGAACTCTTCCCCAGATGTGTGGCTTGACAAAAACCTGTTTCTGAGATCTACAGGCAGTTCTTTTGACCTCAGGGCTTGGTTTTTGCTCTGATATGCATTTTCAGCTGTTAGACCTTTTATTAAGATGTGTGCGCCGTTCCAAATCATACCCATACCCCCAAAAATGAAGGGGTATGAATACTTCCGCAAGGCACTGTATATATATATATATATATATAAACTCATCACCAAACACCAATGACTTGTACATATGGGTACAGTCATTTTAGACACTTCCAAAACTGTTGCAACAGAGATGGAAATACAATTTTTAAATACATGAATTATGTTCCCATCGTTGTTGCCACAGATTTGGAAGTGATTTTTCTGTTCTAAAGAAGGAGGTGTCCCAATATTTTTGTCTATATAGTGTATGTACAAGTCATTTGTTGGCAAGTCATTTGAGTTTTTGGTCCAAGGTCTGCATTTACAGTCACACCAGAGGTGTTAAACTGGGATTAGGACTTGGTTTTATGCAGACCAGTCAAGTTCTTCCACACTGACTGAATCACTAATTTTCTTTTTGAACCTTGCCTTATACACAGAGGCATTGTCATGTTAGAACAGAAAAGGGTCCTGTCCAAACTGTTACTATAATATTAGAAGCACACAATTCCCTAGAATATCATTATATGCTTAAACATTAAGATTTGTACTCATGGAAATTACTAAAGTAGTCAAACCTATTCATTAGAAGGGGGTGACCCAGTACTTTTGGCAATATAGTGTATATAGGTGCAATATAGGTGCATCTCAAAAAATTAGAATATCGTGAAAAAGTTCTTTTTTTTTTTTTGGTAACTTATTTCAAAAAGTGAAACTTTCATATATTCTAGATTCATTACATGTAAAGTAAAATATTTCAAATGTTTTTTTTAGTTTAATTTTGATGATTAGAGCTCATGAAAGTCAAAAATCCAGTATCTCAAAATATTAGAATATTTACATTTGAGTTTCATTAAATGACCATCCCGCCAGTATAAACTCCGGGTATCTCTTTTTCTTTGAAACCACAATAATGGGGAAGACTACTGACTTGGAAATGGTCCAGAAGACAATCGTTGACACCCTCCACAAAGAGGATAAGTCACAGAAGGTCATTACTGAAAGGGCTGGCTGTTCACAGAGTGCTGTATCAAAGCATATTAAATACAAAGTTGACTGGAAGGAAGAAATTAGGTAGGAAAATGTGCACAAGCAACAGGGATGACCTCAACCTTGAGAATACTGTCAAGCAAAGCTGATTCGAACACTTGTAAGAGCTTCACAAGGAGTGAACTGAAGCTGGAGTCAGTGCGTCAAGAGTCACAACGCTCAGACGTCTTCAGGAAAAGGGCTACCAAGCCACTTCTGAAACAGAAACAAAGTCAGAAGCATCTTACCTGGGCTAAGGAGAAAAAGAGCTGGACTGTTGCTCAGTGGTCCAAAGTCCTCTTTTCAGATAAAAGTCAATTTTGCATTTCATTTGGAAATCAAGGTCTGGAGTCTGGAGGAAGACTGGAGAGGCACAGAATCCAAGCTGCTTGAAGTCCAGTGTGAAGTTTCCACAATCTGTGATGATTTTGGGTGCCGTGATGTCTGCTGGTGTTGGTCCATTGGACTTGATAAAACACAAAGTCAATGCAGCCGTCTACCAGGAGATTTTGGAGCACTTTATGCTTCCATCTGCTGACAAGCTTTATGGAGATGCTGATTTCCATTTCCAGCAGGACTTTAGCACCTGCCCACAGTGCCAAAACCACTTCCAAGTGGTTTGCTGACCATGCTACTACTGTGCTTGATTGGCCAACCAACATGCCTGACCTGAACCCCATATGGAATCTATGGGATATTTTCAAGAGAAAGATGAGAAACAGTCGATCCAACAATACAGACGAGCTGAAGGCTCAACAGTGCCTCAGCAGTGCCACAGGCTGATCGCTTCCATGCCACACCTCACTGATGCTGGAATTTGTGCTAAAGGAGCCCCGACCAAGTAATGAATGCATAAATGAACATACTTTAAAGAACGAACTTTTCTGTTTTGCATATCCTTTTTTGGATTGATCTTAGGAAATATTCTAATATTTAAAGATGCTGGATTTTTGACTTTCATGAACTGTTAGCTCTAATCATCAAAATTAAAACAAAAAAACTTTTGAAATGCTTTACATGTAATGAATCTAGAATATATGAAAGTTTCACTTTTTGAAGTAAGTTACAAAAAAAGAACTCTAATCTCTAATTCTAATTTTTTTAGATGCACCTGTATATATATATATATATACACACACACATATTTTAATAGGCCTGCTTTGTGCTTTCAAACTGACCTCAAAGATCATTTATTAACAAGGTAAATTATCACTGGGATTATGGCTGTTTATTAGCTGTTAAATGCTTTGGAATGTTTCTTGCAGTTGAATGCATAAATAAATGGAATGTACCATTCAAAGTGGAGAAAATTATGGATTTTAAGTATGGATTTAACCTCCACCTTGTTTGGAAAGCTGCCATGACTCTGAAAACAGAACATTTAAACAGAAACGAAATCACCTTTTCCATCACTTAGCATTAAGGAAAAAGGAAAATGTACATGATTAGTTTGAAGACTGTTTATTCAACAATAAGCACCTGTGGTAATTTCTGCTAATCTTTTGCTTTAATCACTGGTGTTATCCAAATTAACAACACAACAAGAAGAAATACTTTCATTACATAGTGCATTTCATAGTGTTATTAGGAGGATAAAACCTCTAAAGTGACAAAGTCTCGGAATGTTGAGAGGAAAGGAACAATACTTGACAAATAAAATGTGAATACATATAAATAGGTCACAGACCTTAAACTTACAGTAACACACACCATTTCATAATTAAAGCTAATCGCTACATAGTGTTCTACATTTGTAATTATTGCAACCTCAAAGTTGACAGCAAAATGTCATCTGAAAAAAACTCAATGTACAGCTTTCAGCGTTCCAGAGGAACTAACACAGAATTTAGCAGCATTGCTCAGTCAGAACCAGTCAGATTCCAGTCTTGGATTCATTGTTGTTTGTGGACTCCTTCCGTTGAGCCAGAAAGGGGTACATGCATTTATCAGCACCAATAAATCTGTACATGCACACGATGGCATCGAATGGCAAAACACTGCAAAATATGAGCGATTGAAAACCATTATAAATAGACAGATTAAACAAGAATATTTAAGTACTTATGACACATTCACTTACGTTTTCATGAAGGTGATCATGTACATGACTCGTGGCGTGCAGATCATTGGTTGGTCTGTTAGTATGGCTCTCATGGCCTGTTTGACACAGTACTCTGGCTTTAGCGGTGGAAACAATGGAGCCATTTCTTTCCTGTTTAAAAAGAGATGAAAGACTGTAAGAGAACAATTTAAGTAATCAAAATTAGAACATGTCTTGCCATCAGAATTAAACTAAGGATATGCCGTAAAAACCACAAACCTAATTTTGCAGCCTTTGAACATGCCAGTGTCAACTAAAAAAGGACAAACAAGCGTCATCTTTATTCCATCCTTATCAGCTGCTTTCAATTCATGGCTCAAAGACTCATGAAAGCCTATGGCTCCAAACTTGCTTGCACAATAGTCCTACAATGAAGAGAAGAAAAGTGCAAAAGTGTCCTTGTAACATACTGTGGTACATTATACTAGATAGAAGATGGAAAAAGTGAGAATTTCTTACCTCCACACCAGCAGTGGTGAACAAGCCCAATGAGCTAGCTACAGTTACAATGTGTCCGTGATTCAGCTCAAGCATCTTGGGAAGGAAAGCCTTTGCAGTCTGTGAATATAAACATTTACAGAATTAGAAGACGGACACAAGATATCAAGCATGAAAAGAGAAGACATTAATGGTGCTAATCAAAGCCATATACTGACCCAGAAATGAGCATGGCAGTTGACCATCATTGTCCTTTCGATAAGCTCATCTGGACACTCAAGAAGATGACGTCCTGAGACAACTCCAGCATTATTGATCAACAGGTCGATGTTGCCCACCTCTTTGCGCACCTTTTCTGCGGTCGAATACACACTCTCGCGTTTACTGACGTCACAAACATATGTGTAAACTTTCGGCTGAAATAGAGGCAACTCTTGAACACTATCCAAAGACCCTGTAAAAGGAAAAAGATAGATTACGTAACTGCACATTTTTACCCATTTAAATCTGTTTTATCCCATTTAATCTCAGTAACAATTATATTTTGATTTTGAAGGGTCTGAAAATGGTTGATGTATTTAACAGAATTATTAACTAAAAATAAAATTACTTGCGTCTTATAAAACTTACTATTCATTGGGTCTTAACAGACCAACAGAGCAAAATTCTGTAAATTAATATCAGTTATCATTAATAAAACACACACTTTCACAAAGTCTTTAAAAACGTTCAACTTGGCTTATCTAGAGAGTAAAACACGAGTGTTTACTTTCCTGGGGAAAAAAAGGGATTAAATAGGTTTCAAAAAAAAAGTGTCTTGTTAACACCTTACAATAAGGTTTCACTTGTTAAAATTAATTAACTGTATTAATTCACAGAAACCAACTATGAAAAATACTTCTAAAGCACTCATTAACCTTTCTTGAAGTTAATGTCACCTTTTACTAATACATTATTGAAATCAAGTGTTGTATCATTATTATATAATGGACATGAGCTAACATGAACTAAGAATGAACAGATGCATTTTATTACCTAACGTTAACAAAAACAAGTATTGTAACAAACTTACTGCAACATAACAAGAACTTCATTGTACGGTACTACCAAAAAATAAAAAATGTGGGGGAAAGGGTCATTTACTATTAAACTCACCAACGGAGGGGTTCATTTCTCGGTAGATTTCATGCACCATCTCTGCGGTCTCTTCGTTACTCTCTCGGTTGATGTCCCACAGCACAAGGGTCGCTCGTCTCCGGGCAAACTCCAGCGCAAAGAGTCGCCCGAGACCGCTTCCAGCACCGGTAATAACACACAATTGGCCCTCCACACTCTTTTCCCGTGGAGGAACAAACCATTTAGCACCGGCCAGTACGAACGACCATATTATTTTAAAAGTGACCACGAATAATTCAGATATGATATTCATGATGTACGCGTGCCTCGTAAAAACTAAACAAATTACAACGACGTTCAGTTCCAACAGCAAAGAAAGAAATCAAACCGCAAATGTGCTCAAAGAAACACCCTGTCGAGGCTTAAATAAAATCTAGATCCCCTCACAACAGGATGAATTCTACCCATACCAGTGTATTTTTGTTGCTCGCCAGCTCTTTAAATATGATCGAACTCCCTTGACTTCATAACTTTCCACGCGTGTTTGTGTCCGCCTGGTATGCAAAGCAGTCATAGCGTGTGCGTCATATCTAATGCACTGTTTCCAGCCTATCTACATCTCAACATAATGAATTCTGAGGATAACATTTTGGCGCAACCAGAAAGTCTCTTAAAAGTAAAATATTATTACACTATTATTCTTAAAATGCAGGCAATAGATCTGGAGACCTAATAAATAACCGGAAGTGTGAAGGACCTCGGTTATAACACGCCACCGCGCATGCGTAGAAGCCTCTTTTACTGTAGGGATAATGGCGGGTGAAACGTAAGTTGGATACCGTGCTATTTTAATCCTTTTCCATCGGTTGAAATATTGCTCATACGGCGTTGTTTGAAGCCTAAGAGAGCAATATGTGTATATTTATGTATTGTGGTGGGAAAATTGGGAGCAGCGGGGAATGATGACTCAATAAATTTGATGTGAATGTCGTGTAGTCTGCCTGGGTTGAATCGGTTCAGCAACGTGTGAAAAAGCAGTTCATGCAACAACATTAAAACGTGTCCGAATGAGTATTTCTGTGCGTAAATACCGAAATGTGGTATTTGGTTGTGAAATACTCATCTTCGAGCCGACATTTACTTACTGTCATTAGCTGACTGCTAACTTAAGGCAAAGACATGATGCTATGCTACACGCTGGTATCGCTCCTATTAATAAAAGTAGTCTGATAGTCTAAAGTTATGTTATATACTATGTACACTATATATCTGGGTTGTGTAGTTTATACATAGAAGTGCTTTTTTAAATGTGACATAGTTGTCATTGTAGCCTGGTCTGCAGGCCTTATGGTAATGACGTTACCTAGAAAGTGATAATTGTGCAACTTTTTGGTTTCTCATCAGAAAGAAGAAGGTTCCCTCAGTCCCCGAAAGCCTCTTGAAGAGGCGACAGCGGTTCGCTGTCATTAAGGCCGTGCGTCAGAAGAAGGCGGCAGCTGACAAGAAGGTTGGTGGTTCAGACTTTACCTGCTTGCCTTTTTTCTAAAGAGAGGTCAAGATAATGTTGAAAAGCATCAGTGTAAAGCCAAAATTGAGCATGTATCTCTTCTCATGTCAATAGGCCCGCAAAGTCACCAGAAAGCTCATCTTCAAGAGAGCTGAAGCTTACCACAAGGAATACAGGCAGATGTACAGGCGTGAAATCCGCATGAGCAGGATGGCTCGCAAGGCAGGCAACTACTACGTTCCAGCTGAGCCCAAACTGGCTTTTGTCATCAGGATCAGAGGGTAAATTTCCACTTTGAAATGCTGTTTTTGTTTATCTGCCATGTAGGCAGATATCACCAGTTGTGGTTAATGATGCTGCTCTTTTTTCCCCGTCTTATCGACCGTGGTGATTCCTCTTGAAAATAAGCCAAATCCTCTGAAACCACCACCAAGTATTAATCTTAATGAAACTCTCTTTTGAAAATTGTTGATGAAATACCTTGTGTGTCTTCAGTATCAATGGTGTCAGCCCCAAAGTCCGCAAGGTGCTTCAGTTGCTCCGTCTCCGCCAGATCTTCAACGGTGTCTTTGTGAAACTGAACAAGGCCTCCATCAACATGCTCCGAATTGCAGAGCCCTACATTGCCTGGGGGTACGTAAAGTTGTTTTGGGTTGATAATGGAAAAATTGTGAATGTCCATGGAGTATTTACAGCTGCCTTACAGTTAAATGTATAATACCATTATAAAAGTTTGGGGTCCGAAAGATTAAGTAATTAATAGTTATTCAGCAAAGATGCATTATACTTATCAAAAGACATATTACAAAAGTTTACTGTTTCCAATAAATGCTGTTCTTTTGAAAAAATAAAATAAATCACAGTTTTCACACGTTAAGTAGCACAACTGTTTTCAACATTAATAAATGCTGCTTGAGCATCAAATCAGCATAATTTCTGAAGGATCATGACGCTCAAGACTAGGGTAATTGTGCTAAAAATTCAGCTTTGCTATTACTGGAATAAAATACATTTTAAAATAACAGGTGTATTATGTAGTAATATGAAATTTGTACAGTTTTTACTGTATCTACAAACAAATAAATGCAGCATTGATTAGTATAGAGACTTTTGGAAAAACAAAAAAAAATCTTACTTAACCCCATTCATGTAGTAGTTTATACTTATGCTCAAAAATGAAAGTTTCTCACATACTCATCTTCATGTTACGCCAAACTAATATAATGTACTACTTTTCCATTGAATAGAAAAGGAGAAAGGTTGAAAAATGTACTGGTTGCTCTTTTTGTATAATAGAAGTGAATGGGAACTCTAAAAAATTGAGTGCTTTGATTTGTCATTACATTAGTGTGACATGAACAGTTGGTTTTGACATCAGATCTAATGTTGACCCATCAAAGGTGTCATAAGTTAAATAAATGCATTTTCCGTTTCTTGCACACAAGTCAGTATTTGTTGTTTTGTCACTTGTCATTATCCTTTTACTTCCATTATATGGAAAAGAGTGTCTTTTACTTCAATATTTCCCCTTTTGTGTTCAATGGAAGAATCATTTGGGAGACGGACGATTCATTTTTGGGTGAACTGTTCTTAAAGTTGTGGCTTGTCTAATGTAAAATGTAATGTGTGGCATGACACATTGCCACTATATATGTACTTTATATGCTCTCTAAAGCACCGTATTGCTTTTGTTCTCAGTTACCCCAACCTTAAATCTGTGCGTGAGCTCATCTACAAGCGTGGATATGGTAAGATCAGGAAGCAGCGCATTCCCCTGACGGACAACTCCCTTATCGAGAAGTCTCTTGGTAAGGATAAGCCAGTGCACACCCTGCTTGAACATTAGGTATAACAGTAGTAGTGTTTTTTTAGGATTTAGTCACATGATTTGTATCTCTCCAGGTCGTTGCGGAATCATCTGCGTTGAGGATCTCATCCATGAGATCTACACTGTTGGAAAGAACTTCAAGTATGCAAACAACTTCCTCTGGCCATTCAAACTGTCCTCCCCTCGTGGTGGCATGAACAAGAAGACCACCCACTTTGTTGAGGGAGGTGATGCAGGAAACAGGGAGGACCAGATCAACAGACT
>JAFVLL020016824.1:0-20215 GCA_021397915.2 Tor tambroides
TGTAGGGCAATAGCCCATACAGTTTGTATGGTATAAAAACCATTACGCCTATGGAGAGTCCCCGTAAACCACAAAACAAACATGTGTGTGTGTGTATAGATAGATACTGTAGATAGATAGATAGATAGATAGATAGATAGATAGATTTTAAAGAGATTGAGCAAGGCTGTATAATAAAGTGCACTAAATCATAGTCGCCTGTTGCATTTACCACAACCTATAGCACTCAAAATTGTCATGAATTCTATTGTTACCTACTTTCCATTTTTTCAATAACGTGTTGGCCACTAAAACAATGCAGACAGCACACAAAAAAAACAAACAATAGGCCTACTGTTAGTGGCAGCAGTTCTTTTTTAGTGAATTCGCCCCATAGTTTGTATTCCACCAAGTCGTTTCAGTCAGGCTCAGTTGGTTAACTTCAGGTCACACTCAGCACGAAATGGAAGAAACTGATCTTTATACTCAGTGCAGCTCTGGATAGCTTATAGCACCCAGAGGCAGGGGGAACTAATACGGTGTGACCCTGAAGTCGTGTATACATACACCAGAGGAATTAAAGAAACTACGCAAGAGCGAGAGCGGCCGCGTTGCCAGGGAGATTAGCCCAGCGAGCTTTTATGTGCGCATCAATGTAAGCAGGAAGATGGCAAAATAAATAAATAAAAGCGGCAAAATGGAACATTATTTGGTGTTAAATCTGTAGAAATGAAATGCTAATGCCTGCTCTATCTCTCTGCCTTCCTGTCTCTGTTTTTTTATTCATACCTTCCTCTGAAAGCTGGGCTTGTTTGCCATGGTGGGATCATTTAAAAGTATAATTTATTTGTAATGAAGTCAGGAAGCTTTGATATGACACTGTGAGTTGGAACGAGGGAACAGTGAAGAGAAAAGCCACATTTCTGTATTACATGCAATGAAAGTAACAGTCACGTTCGCTGCCCATCTTATGGCACATGCTAAACCTATTCATTTGTGTTAAAATATGGTGAAAGTAAAGGGAAATAGTAGAATATGCTTGACGTGAAATTTATATTCCAATATATCAGAGAGGTTTTGAATAGTTTGTTTAGTTTGAATTATACATTAGCTGGACCTGCTTGGAAAAAATGCAGTTTTTTAAGATGAATCTGATACAATTGTTGTCAGATTTTGTTGAAGATGCTATTGAAACCTAATCTTGACAAAAATTTGACACATTCAAGCTGATTTCAAGAGTTGCACTGAAAATAGCTGCCTGGGGGTTTTCCGAAATGGCCACGAGTGAACTGACTTTAAAGGTACTTTGGACATAATCTGTGAGCAGAAACTGTACTTTCCACCTGCAGAAATTCTCTGAGGAAAAAATCTCAAAGCACAGATCACCTGTAGGCTATTGCATGCCATATTTGCTTTTCTGTAGGGAAGAAGAAATGTGTTTTCTCTCTTTTCAGTCGGCACATTATGTGTTTTAATTTCACAGCTGTCGTGTTTTGAATTGAATCAGAGCTGTTAGGATTAAGATGAATGCATTTTGATAATTCATAATCCGGAACTGAGACCGGGCAACAGGGCAGAACGCATCTGTCATGTAGGCTTCACATATTTAACCACTTCCTCTTAGATAGGGTGAAAAATTGCAGTAGAAAACGTAGCTCTCAAACTAAGGGCCCACATACTCTGAGCAGACTCTGTAGGCACGCAGTTAGTCCCAAAATATCCACAGCCTCCTCAAGACATTCCACACCCACGTCCTGCTGACTCATTCAGGTAAATTAACATGAATACCGCTTAATCCAGAATGCTATTTTCACTGCTATTCTTTGCTTTAAACACCTCAGCACAGGTTTCAAAAACTGTAAATGAGATGCAAGTGTTTTATTCACCTAGAAATTTAGAAGAAGTGTATGTTCCTGTTTAAGTTGAAATATCAACAGAAGAAGCAGGTACAAGACATTATTTTCATACCAACGTGATTAAAAATAGGTGACAGAAAAGAAAAAAGAAAAAAAAAGATTGCTGAAATGTCAAGAGCTTTTAAAACAAGTGTGTTAAAGTCAACAAGAAACAGCATTTGCTTATAAATTTAATTCCAAATCATGACATTTTGGATTGAAAAACAAATTTGGGATGCTCAATATAAAGGTACATCAATTTTCTGATTGTTTTAGAATTTTCGGTAGCACTTTATTTTAGGGTCTCTTAACTAGTTGCTTATTAGCATGCATATTACTAGAATACTAGTCATTTATTAGTACTAATTAAGCACATATTAATGCCTTACTCTACATGATCTTATTCTACATCCCTAATCCTACCCAATACCTAAATTTAACAACTACCTTATTAACTATTAATAAGCAGCAAATTAGGAATTTATTGATGGAAAAGTCGTAGTTAATAGTGAATAAGAGTTCCCTATTCTAAAGTGTTACCGAATTGTCTAATTTATCAGTAATCGCCATTGTTGGACTAATTATTTAATAACATTGCTCTTTAACAATTCTTAGAATATCCATTTTTCAGTATGAAAAAATATATAAATTTTTCATACTGTGTATTATAATGTTGTGCCTAAATTAACTTTTAAGCATTTAAAATGGTTTTAGTTTTTAGTGTTTTATGTTATTTTTATTTAGACAAAACAATATTTAATTTTAATATTGCAGCATTTATTAATAATTGGTTTTGGCAAAAAAAATATATATATATATTGGTACAAAAAAAAAAAAGTTGACTTTTTTTATCAATGTACCAATATTAAATTTATTTGCCAAAACCAATTACCAATAATAATAAAAAAATCCAGTAGACTTAAGTAGACTTTTTTAAGGAATTAATTAGATCATTTCTTTATTCAATATGCGGTTTTACATTAAGGAAGTAAAAATGGCAAATTTTTAGATGTTTTGATCTTAAATTGCTTTCATTCTCCCTGCAGACTTCATTCTCCAACAATGACAAATCATTTCAGCCTTTTGTTTGCCATCTTGGTCATCGCCATTAAAACATTAAACACTGAAGAGGAGCTGAAGGAGACTGGGTTTGGATATCCACCTCCCCGACACGGACTTGCCCTAATTAAGTGGTATGTGAAAACCTGTATTGACAATAACATGGTGGCTCTCTGTAACCCTGTGGCTGGACAGTTTGGGTTCCATGAGTTCCATAACAGCGGGTCCCTTCTCCCTCCGCTGAAGGACAAACGCACGTATACGTACTTCACCATTGGAAACCTTCACTACCGACACTCTGAGGATCTTCCCTATGAAGTGAGGAAATACTATGATCCACATAACAAATTGAGCAACATGGACAGAGTCATTGTGAAGCTCAACAGGAACAAGAACAAAATCGAGGAGATCTACATATCAGAGCACTATAACCCTCTCGGAACTTTTCAGTTAGGAGCCTCTCTCATCAGTGACTTAAGACAGCGCCAGAACTCTCAAAACATTTTTACATAAGGTCTTCTATTATTAAAAAAAAAAAAATCCCTGTATTACCAGATTTGCTTCCACTATTTCCCCACAGCTGAGCCTTTTTGCACTTTCAAGATATTTTAACTTTCACTTCTGAGTTTTTCTTCTGTATAGCCCACTTTATTTCACTTCTCTTTTTTATTCTCTCCATCACATGTCATAAAACAATTTAGTAACATCCTCAACGAAGTTAAATGTGGACTTTAGACCTGGTTGGGTTTACAGTTTACGGCAATGTAATTAATGCTTGCCTACCTTTGGTCATATCAATTATAAATATGGGCTTTAAAGGTGAAGTGTGCAATTTTTCTTTGTTAAAACACTTTTTTCTATCCCAACTCATGCAGCCTGATCTCATTAGTATTCATAGGTGTTTGTATAGCATTTACATTTACATTTCTATATATTTGAAAATACACTGAAAACACAGTACATGCAAACTGACAGCATCTTAAACAACCATATTTACAATTGCACAGCTTAAAAAAACTCCTTTACCTTATATTTTATAATATAAATTTACATATTATATTATGATATACATATATTTATGAGTCCTTAAACCTTCCCCTATCCTGATTACTTCTCAACCATATAAAAAAGGTATAGGCAATAGCAAAAGTTCGGTACAATTTTGTAGACCAAAAGGTCCATTTTCTAGTGTCAATATGGTGTAGTAAAGTCACTTTTAAGCCAGGCAACTTTCTTTTGGTAAGCGTGACGAATTTGTTTGACCAACTTGATGCCATTGCAAAATCTGTGTGGGGAAATCTTTCGCCTCAACAGGAAATTCCCAATTGCATAGATTCCTATTAAAATTACAGGATTTCATTCATTTAAAATTTGTCAAATGGCAATAATTGTACCTCCGAAGCACCAATACCTATTAAATGAACAAAATCACATTGCAGAACACAAAAACAACTGTAAGTATTTTTGGTTGATCTTCCCACAAAGCATAGCCAATAACCAGCCCAACAGCAACACTAGCTCAATCAGTGATTTGAATTTGTCCAACCAACAGGGGAGTATTCAGGAAACATTAAAATATCTTAAAACATTAGTAAATCCATTTAGTGCTGGTAATGGTGGAAAAATGACACATTTCACCTTTAATTCTAATGTAATTCAGATGATTAAAATCACTCCTTGAAGAAAGGTCACAGGGTTACATTCATTAATTCTGCTTTAATTAATGCAAATGCAAGACAGTTTCACTTCTCCAGATCTAAAAAAGGAAAACTTCTGACAATAAACCATTATACAGCATGTCTGCATAATGTAAACATCTGCCTGTGTATATGCATACTCCTAAGCAACAGACAGTGACAGATAATGAGCAATGCTTATAAATGGACAGACGAAAGCGTTCATTGTGACTTTCTATGTAAATGCATCCAGTCTGAGAATATTAAAGAGTGTCGCACCACATTTAAAAAATCCATGACGTTTCACATAATGGAACCAAAGTGTTCCATTAGTTCTTCAAATTCAGTAAGAGGAAACACTGTCTCAGCCTCACTCAATTCAAGAACCACTGTACAATACATTCACTATAGAGGTGTGAGTGGACAGTGGATTTCAATCATGTGAACATGTCAAGAGTGGACACTACAATAGTTTGAAAATCAAAGATTTGGGTATTTGGGTGAAACTTTTGCTCTCTGAACCGCAACGAAGCACTGCTGCCACCAAAACCCAGGACTGTTTGAGATATAAAAACAGAGAATACAGTACATATTGCTAAATCTCTTTAGTGCTCATCACCGTTTAATGTGTTTAAGTGTAATTTAAAATACATTACCATGAGACAACAAATTCCCAATCTTTATCATAAGAAATCTAAATACATCACAGCCCATATCTTTGACAAAATTCTTTAAAACTTTTACTAGCACTACAGACAAGCAAATGGCATGCTTCATTGCCTTGCGTTTATTCTAGTATTTCATTGTGTCATGATTAGATGTATCACTGTATGAATGGTGTTATTTGCATACAGTGAAGAAGACGCGATGGAATATGTGTGCCTAAATGGGCCTGGATTATGTTTGAAGCAATACATGAAATATGTCCAGAAAACATTTGAACATGATCGATCATTACAGAATCCAATAATGTATATCCAATAATATAGTTTGCGATACCAGTCACTTTTTTCATTTTAAAGATTTTTTTTTTTTTTAGTCGATGTAAATTGGAAATCCTCCTGTTATTTCCATAACCTTTTGGTGTTCCAAACTGTTTCACTGTATTCCAAATCTTCTGATTCTATATGATAGCTTTGTATGATACATTTGGGGGGGGGGGGCAACCTAATTTATTTTTTGATTAACTAATCATTTCAATCACTGCACCTTCTTTAAAATCTCACTACAGCCCACCTGTTAATGACTCACATACATATGAATGGGAATTTAATGAGATGCGAAGATCATAGACTTAGATCTAACATTTCACTCAGTATGTCCAGGGCAAAAAGATGACAATTTTGGGCTTTTTTCCACCATCTCTTTCTGTGCAGCTATAGGGGGAAAGTCAGGAGCGCTTTGACAGAATTCTAAAGCAGCAGAAAGAACAGATGTCTTGGGATGATTAATGTGCCTCTCCTCCTCTCCTCTGAAGAGCAGTGCGTCTGTGCCTCTTGCACCCTCCTCTCCAGAGTTACTGTGCAGAGTCCCTCCCAGAGTCAGGGCCACCCTCCAGCTCTGCGTCTCGCAGCCCATCTCACTCTTAACCGAGGGATGATGGGACGGTGAGCTGCAAAGTGCCGGTCAATGAGGGGACACGATAATGTGCCATCTGAAAATCCAGCGCTCGTGAAACGTCGAGAGCAGGATGGATCACTGGAGACAGGGTTTTAGGCGAAGGGCCTCTGAGAGATGAAGCGATTCTGTGAAGATAATGAGCATTATTGAATATTGCAGTTCTGTTTTCTCATAGTAGGCTGTGTTTTGACGCCTTTGTAGTGGTCTTAAGATAGATACACTTGGTGATCAATGGGCTTTGGTCGGTAAAGTAGGAGTTTGGAGGGCAGGTTTGTATGCTCAGGGGATTACACCTAAATCACATAGATAGAGGAGGGCAGAAAGATGAACAGAAGCCGAGTGACTGTTTCTAGTGGTGAGGGTTGTTACAGCTGAAAACACTCGCATAGAGCAATTCTGCCCCCTTCTGGAACATGTTGGATGTGCAGTTTTCCCTCATAAGCAGACTAAACAAAGGTTGCATCTTGCACACTTATGTGCTATAAAAACAGAATCTGAAAACAGTATGTCTGAAATGACAGTATAAATAAAAGAATAGGTGAAAAGTGCGCATCCAGTGGTCGCTTTTCTATTGCATGTGGCCATGGGAGACGATTTGTTCATTACATTATTACATTGTATCTTACTCATAGTGGTTTTTCTTTCTTTCTTTCTTTCTTTCTTTCTTTCTATTCATTTACTTATTTTACTTTATTAATTTATTAATTTATTTATTTACTTGTATATTTACTTATCTTTAATTCATTTATTTTATTTAACCTTATTTATTTATTTATTTACACTGTTTTTCTCTAAACTTCTCCTTAGACCCCCTAGCCCTCTCTTGTGTCCCCTGGACCCCTGTTTGAAAACATTGCCCTAAACAACCGCTTTTTAAATTGTAACCATTTGACCATGGTAGAAAGCTGGTATTAAATATTAATGCTTACATTTTGTATTACATAGAAATGCAATAGCAAGTGCTCTTAAACATGACTTCAGACATCTCTGGATATTAAAAGTTAAAGTTCTCCCAGCCCTGTCCTCATAATCCTCCATTTATTCTCCCAAAACACTTGGTGTTCATCAACAGATGTTATGGCAGGTCAACAAAAATGAACAGAAGGGCCTGAAACTTACTGAAATTTAGATCATGAATCACACTTATAGATAATATGAGTCTATTCAGGAAGGAATTACAGTGAAGAAGCTCTACAAGTGTGTGTGTGTGTGTGTGTGTGTGTGTGTGTCCGCACCCCACCACAGACCTCAGTGTCACGTCAGGAGCAGACTCACACGTCTCAATAGCCAAAGTCCCCTCTCATACCATCATAAACAGCTTCTTCCCCTCCTCTCTGTGGCAGAAATGGGCCTGAGGCAGCGAGCCCAGAAAGCTGATGATGAAGCGGGCTGCCAGACTTGAGTGTCCCCCGCCAAAGCGTTTCAGGAGGCAGTAGTAATTGATCGGCCAGGAGAAGAGCACAAGTGAAGAGATGATGTCTGAGAGACTGCCAGCCTTAGTGTCTAATGGGCCTCATCTCTTCTCATACGTGCAGGCTCATTTTTCCTCACCGCTTCTCTATCTATCTAAACCACATTTAAGGGGGAATCTACGTTTAAATCCTTCTTTTCTTTAAAATCGACACTGGAAAGTGGACACGAAAATGACTATGAATTATTACTTTTAAAATATAAATAAATTGATAATGTAATAAATGTAAAAATATCTTTTAATTTAAAATGATTAAGTATTCCTATAAACTATGTTCACACTATGACTGAACAACAAAAAGCAGTGTTATTCTAGTATCATTGACATCCTATTATAGTTTCAATTAATATTTTGAAGCAGTTTTTAATTTCATGTTTTCTGTTTTAATTTTAGTTTTGTTTTTTTCATTTTTAATATTTTTTACATACATCTATTTTTTATATATTTTTTACTTTAGTTCAGCTTAAAACTAAATTAAAATGTTTTAAAACAAACTTAAAACTTGATTTTATTTTAATTCAGTTAACATTTTATTTCAAGTATGTTATTTTTTTAATTTTTTTTAATGGTTTATGTTTCAGTTTCAGTTTGTTTTATTAACTATAATAACCCCGATAAACAGTGATAACATTTTGGCTGGTTTTTTTTTGTTGTTGTTGTTGTTGTTGTTGTTGTTGTTGTTTTTTGCAGTTATATCTCTGAAAACAATTCAGTATATCAGGACAGCAAAGTTCATGTACCTTACTAGAAGGACGGCGCTACATATCGCTATAGAATCTAAAGAATTTGTTATCAGTCCAACGGATGTATTCGAAGTTACCTGACAAATTAATCGCAGAGCCATTGCAATCTCCAAAACAGCTGAGCCTGATGAAATGTATTCCGTGTGGCTTTTAAATGTATAAGTTTGCAGAAGGACACTCAATGTCAGTGTACTGTATGACGCTGAAATACAACTGAAGGTCAGTCCAATTATCTGTAATGGAGCCCCTCCTTTGTGAGATGCCCACCCCACCAAAATATTAACAGGCCCTTGCATGAATATGAATTACAGTGAGGGTGGGGAGGACGGGGTGATCCTGTCCAGCTCCTATCAGCGAGCACACCAGCATCCCAATGTCAAGTCGACGGGAGAGGACACTGCCTTCATTAAGGTATAGGGTGCATTTGGTGGACGATAGGGGCGCATTTACATGAGAAACGAGGGAGGAGGGAAGCATTCACATCCTAATCATTCATTCACTTATCTCATTCAGACAGAGTCAGATGGAGCTCTGATGACACCAGGGTCACGATTAGAATGCATTAAGCATTCGATTAGAAAAATCGGAGACAAAGATGAGCGTGAACCACGCTCTTAGATGTTAGTTTTCTTCTGTATTCCCGGCAGTGATTTTGCTGATTGTCCCATTCGGGCACCCATCAGGGGGCTAATGCAACAGAAATGACAAGGCAAATGATGTTCGATGAACGAGGGAATTTTATGATTTCACTCACTTAAGGTTCATTCATGCAGCATTATGCTTGATTATGAAATGATATTTCAGATGGTAGCAGTAGCAGCGGCTGCAACTGTGTATATTGTTGGGGAGACTATTATTTGCTGCCTGCAAACGTTGTAGCCCAATATTTGTATGCAAAACTTGAACAGGTAAGAGTGGCTGATTTGTGCAGCAATACTGCCCCTGGAGGTGACTCATGGTCAGTACAGGACACAGTGTCAGAAGAGGGCTTGAATAGTAAGTGGTTTCGGAAAGCGTTGATTAATGTTATGGTGTGTGGAAGTTTTATTAAAAACGATGGAGGTGTTTGATCATCTGTTATCCAGAAGTAATCCAGAAGTACTGATGAAATGTATTCCATGTAGATTTTAAAGGTATAAGACTATTAAAGAATAGTCAATTATTATTATTTTTAATATATAAATAAATTAATAACATTAAACATTTATAAATATATATTTTTAAATAGTTTTTAAATATTGTTGTTATACTATCACTCCACTCTCTACTATCACAAAGTCATTTGTCAAGTGATGTAACATACTGTACCACTGGATTATAGGTTAAAATAGCTGGGTAAAACTGCAAATACATTGCAAGGGCATGAACAGATAAAATATCCAGAATTTAAAAAAAAAAAAAAAAAAAATCTGTCATTTCACGAAAAGGGTGCCCCTCATGCACATGTACAAAATTACTATAAAAACGAAAAGTTGACTTATACTACTGTATGTGCATTTATACAACACAACAACATTTTTTTTTATTAGTATTATTTTTTGTAATATATATATATATATATATGTGTGTGTGTGTGTGTGTGTGTGTGTGTGTGTGTGTGTATGCCTTTCTTTTGGCCTCTTTGCTGTATTAGTAAAGCATTTTGTTTGGAATAAACTGAATTAGAATTTAGTGGCCATATTTTATTAAAATATTTTTATTTATATATACAAATTTTAAAATTAATTACATTAATTTGATAATAATTCAATGTAATATTTAAATAATAATAACTTTAATTTGATATTTTATATCATTTTAAAGTTTTAACATGTTTTTAATAAATTAAAATATGATAACTACCACGTTGAAATGATGAACAAATACCATAAATAATTGTTTAAAACTTAATTACATATACTTTAAGGTGAGTTCCTGGGCCTGTAGAAATAGATTTTTTTCTCTCTCTCTCCATTTCTCTTAGTTTTATTTAGGCATTAAAAATAATAACCGTGAAGACCTAAGGCTATCATCCGTGTTGAGTAATACGGGTCTTTCTCCAACATGGCAACCCAGACACACGGAACTGAACTGTGACGTAGCGTGGCCAATAAGCTGTCAGTAATCCCCCGGTTGTTGTAGCGGGAAACTTTACGATAAACAGTATCAATCCAAAAACAATGTGAACATTAAATGATTTACTGCATATTCATTTTCCAACTCCTTGTATGGGTGAGTCTTTTGCTTCCTGGTTTTCCATCATAGGTCGAACGTTTCGCTCGGTTGCCACAACAAACGAGCTAGCGAGCTAATAACAAAACCTAGAATCACACACAACGATATAAGTTAAACATTTTCACTTACTTCAATAACAGTCTGTTTGTTTATAATGCTGCGCGAGCAGACTTTTCTGTCTTTTTTCCGGACGCTTTCTCGTGTGATTTAACTTTGTTTATTTGTTTGTATGCAGTTATTCTTATAATAACACTTGTATATGAAACGTAGCACTGATTCTGATATGTGTGTCTCGAAATGTTTCAGTGAATTATGGCTCATAGACTGACTAAAGAGGAGCTGGATCAGCAGTTTGAGCAGTTCTTGAAAGAGGTACAATGTTTTGTTAACTTGACAATTTTCTGTTTAACTACTACGTTTGTATATGTACTGGCATATGATAAGTAAAACCTTTGGAAAGTTTATGCTTCTTGTTATATGACACGTGTATTTTGCAAATTATTTTATAATTCTTCTATACGCAGTGTATTAATTGAGAGACAACATGCATTACATTATTGTTGAGCAGAGTATTCCAGGTAAATTTTATGTTGTTGTGTATTTATGCTTTTTTCCAGTTTGTCTCAGATGACTCTATTGATTTGGGCACCAGCACCAGGCGCCCCAGTGTTCTTGACAGCTTGGGACAAGCACCTGTCAGGCCAGTAAAGAAGGCTTCAGTGTCTGTGCCGTGGTGGCAGGATGATGATGACAGTGAAGAGGGACCAGGTGAGCGCTGGAGTCAAAAAGGTCAAAAAGAGTATAAAATCTCCAACCAAATCTTTAGCATAATATTTGGCCTGGGTGTGAAACCCAAAGGTTTTCGGTTCAGACCTTGAGAGAGTTTCTGAGATCTCCTTTGAGCAAGACACTTTCTCTCAAATTTCCAGGAATGCATGCTCTTCTTGTAATAAGTGTATTGTGTGTACATTTGAATAGGAAGGTGTATCTGTCCAATAATAATTTTGGGGGTTTAAGCAACAAATATTGTAGTTTAGATATTTGTCCACTTGAGGGCAGCAAGCACAAAGCAGTAGACAATATGAAAAATGCAAAATCAACTGAAGATGCTAATATGTCATCAGGGATCCCTAAAAGGCAAACTATGAATTGCACTGCCTTTGTTTCTAAATGACTTGCATGTAGCTCGATTGATTCATTTTTAGCCGTTTGTTCAGCAAATTATTTTTCTGACTAGAATAAATTGAATAGAATAGCTGACTATTGTTGTTTTATGATGTTGGCTGACATATTATAACTCAAAATTCTAGATATGAACTGATACATGTGTTTTTTGATATGATTAGACCTGATTTAGTCTTCTAGGCAGCATAATTACTTTTGCGATGGAAGAGTTGCCATTTTCTCGTTACATTACGTGCTCTTAATAGGCTTGTTTTGTTTTTAGGGATTTAGGTTTCCCAGTGCCTTTGCACTTGCTTGCATGTAAATTGACTTTGCAGTTAGTCATTTAGCAGATGCTTTTAACTTAATTGACTTACAAATGAGGAACATAAAGCAATTTATCATAGGTGCTAATATCAACACCTAACACAAAATATTTTGGGAAAGTCTATTGGATGTCACAAGTGCATTTATAGCTAAGCAACACTAAAGAAGTGTGGCATAATAGGTAATTACCTAAACTAATTGTGCATTGTTCTGCCATCAAGTCCCTCAGTGATTAGGGTGTTGTTTACTACATAAACATCTGTAATGTTTCTCAAAATCGTTCTGTAGTCCTGAGATAAGACATCTTCGTTTTCAGTCATTCTGAATTTGTAAGGTATGGGAATGATTCCTGATATTTTGACACTAGTGTGTAGTGTATTGCTTTGCATTTTCTCCCAATGCATTTTCAGTTGGAGGAATTTTTAAAGTTCTAAATATTGTCTGCATGACTGTTTAGAAGTTTGGGGTCATTAAGTTTATTTCTTTGTTGAAAGAAATGGATATTTATATTAAGCAAGGATGCATTAAATTGATCAAAAAGACAGTAAAGACATTTTAAATGCTGTTCTTTAGAATTTTTTATTCATTAGGAAATTCTGAAAAGTATCACAGTTTTCACAAAGATTATGTATTATTTATAAACATTATTAATAATAATAAGTATAAATAATATTTGTTGAGCACCAAATCAGCATGTTAGAATGATTTGAAGAATCATGTGACACTGAAGACAGGAGTAACATCTGCTGAAAATTCAGCTTTGCCATCAAAGGAATAAACTACATTTTAAAATATATTAAAATATCAAGCATTTATTTTAAATAATAATAATAATAATGATAATATTTCACTGTATTATTGTTTTTACTTTATTTTTGATTAAATAAATTCAGCTCTGCTGAGCATAAGAGTTTAGATTTAAAAACATGAAAAATATTACCAACCTTGATCTTTTGAACAGTAGTTTATATCTGTGATATATTTGCTTCTTTAAAAGAAAAGAGATTCATAGTGAGAACTAAGAGACATTTTTATTGTATAGACCTATTTATAAAGTCTAGTTTTCTGTTCAACAAGTGTGTTGTACACACAGTGTTCTTTCTCAGCATTAAACAACAATTTTTGTGTCTGATAAATAGCAATATTTCCAAGAATGAAGGTTTTATTCACTTTTCCTTGAACCTCTGAAGTGTTGTTCACAGAGATGTATCATTTGCTGCTATTACTGTTCAGCGTTTCAATAGATGAAAAACTCTGCCCCACAGGGAGCACTTATTATGTAATTTGTCCAATTTCACATTTTATCCATCAAGCTATAGTAATTCTTTCTTTCTTTGTATTTGATATAATCGTCTTGTCTGTGCAGTCTCTCTTTTTCATTCTGCTTTCCTCTTTTTTCCATCCCCTTTCCAGAAAAAGCCACTAAATGCCGTTTTACTAAAATTAAAAAGTCCCAAGCTGTGGACCCTCAGGTGGAATCCAGACACAGAGAAAGCCCTCCTCTGGGTACATCTTATTCATTAGTCAATGATGTACCTTAAAGGTGAAGTGTGTAATTTTGTGTCATACAACATAATTGCAAAAAATATTGTTTTCAAACAGGTTTCCTTAAAGTATCGTAACATTGAAAACTACACACTTCACCCTTTTAGCATAGTATTACTTGGATATTCCTTAGACCATTAATGGATGTCAACGTGTGTCCTGTATTTTTTATTTAGATTTTTTTTTTTTTAGATTTCTAAAAAACTGATCATTGTATAATTATATACCCTCATTTGGTGGCGTCTACCTGTTTTATGAACTTCTTTCATGTTGTTTTTCTTCCTTTGTTCATTCCCCTTATAAACCGTAGTCCCTATTAAACCCACCCCTAAACCTCGTAGCAAAGCACTTGATAGGGTGAGCCAGTTGTCCAGTCAGAGGGCATCCCACAACACGAGTCCTGAACATGATGCAGTAAATGAGAAGATGCTATCACCTGACCATAGTTACTCTTTAGAGGAGCAGTGGGTCTCAGAGGAAGACTCTCGCTGCGCACCAAGTCCAGCGCCTGATAACCCCTCCAGTACATCAGGACACAAGAGTCCCATTAACTCTGGTTCTGATGAGTTGTCTGTGGAAAGCAATGCTAGTGATTCAGTCGAGAGAGAAGATGGTATCAGTAGATTATTTTGATTTTTAATGTTTTGTGGGAGTTTACTTACCATTATTGGATTTATTGCTTCATAAGTTTACCTTAATAGATAATTATATGCAGTAATTAAGCACAACAGACCAGAGCTGTTGTTTTGATTATATATAATTGCAGCTGCAGTGTTTGCAGCATCAGTTTTTGCTGTAAACAAATCCTTGGAATAGTGCCTGTTTGAAGAACATGTAGTGCCAGTTAGTAATTTCTCTGATGTCTGGTTAATTGAATATGTGCTGCTCAGAATAATAATGTGCCACACAGAGGGCCAATATATCAAACAGTGGATTTGCTCATAAGAATTTTATTTTAATTTTTTGAAAGAAGTCTGATAAACTATGTAGACATACTTTTGTATGTTCTGACATTTTGAAATTCTCAGAAATGCAGAATTGCTTCAATTTAGGCTAGTGAGATAAAAAGTCTATTCTGAATTTTGATTTATTTGAAGGGTAAAGAACAAACAATAACTTTAACAGTATGTAGTACTTTTTTAAAGAAGGTCTGGTGTGGAAAAATGGCCTCAGTAATATTTGTTTTCTTGACTTGTAGGGATGTCATCAACAGGAAAGTCCTTCCTGAAGTCTCTGAGGAAGACTCCGTCCATTAAGGAGGAGGATGAAGAACACCCGAAGGAGCCATTCTTGGAGGATGAAGGGAATAGAGACCAAGTCATCTTTAGCAGAGACAGTCTTGAGCCTGAAGGTCAGTCTCTTTAACTATTTAATAATATTTATCCTCACCCTCTTTGTTTGACCTGTGATGGTGTCTGGTATGGTATCAGGTGCAGGTGTTCTAGGGCTGGATACATTGGATGAGGATGAAAACACCAGGTTTTTATCCAACCTGAAAAAAGAGTCCTCTTCTTCCATTGACTATCCCAGACTGAATCAAGAACAGGAGCCATCCACCCCCACCAGCCCACAAAGGTGCACCAAGAAATGAAAAAAGCTTTACGTGACTTAAAGCATAATGAATTCCAAGGATGCTTTCTGTGAAGGAGTATTTGCATATGTCCCTTCTTTAAATTTAGTTGCACCATGTGCCTTTCAGAAGAGAAGAAATGGATTCAACAAATGAAGAAGCACAGAGAAATAGTAAAGACTCGGCTGGTAAGAGCAAAGCGGAGAGAATTTGAAAGGGATGTGTTTTGTTGTTATTGCTTTCTGAAGCAATAAAACACTTGTATATTGCTTCTCTGTCAGCATCGCCTGCATATAGTGAAGATTTTGAGGAAGAGGCCAGTGAGAAAAGTGACGAGGTGCCTCAAGAGAAGGTGAATATACATTTTTAAGCCTATGAAATGAGCCCTGTCTTAAAAACTGGTGAATTCAGTAGTGAGTTATCTAGAGATGCATGGATACAAATGCAGGTCTCTATCTGCATTTTGCAATATATGCTGGCTGAGAAATTCTGAGTTAATATTAAACAATATTTTAAAGAGTGCTGGACAAATAATCAAAGTAGAAACTGATTTTGCAAATATTTCACAAAAGTTTGAAATTGAATGGTGCACTTAGTATGTTTTTATTTATTTATAATTATTTAGTTTTATATTCATTTTAATTTTATATTCAATTTTATTTATGCATTTGTTCTTGCAAATAAAATAATTATGTAAAGTGTTTTTTTTTAATACATTTACAATAAAATGCCAATACTGTAGTAATCCATCTCTAAATTAATATTAAATTCTTAAAATGATAAAAGGTAATTACTCTGGTCATATTGATGGCATTGAAAAAACTGTTTTATTCTACATTAGGTCAGTCGCCTTCTCATGGGGGGCTGCTGGGGGCTTTTATTGAATTATGGATGACATTTATTTAGTTATTTATTTATTTATTTTTATGTGTACAATATTAGGGAGAAAACAAAAACAGTCTTAGCTGAAAAACCTAAAAAGGATTATAGCACATTCTAATTTGCATTTCATGTCCGTAGAACTCAGTAATCAAAAATTCAAACTTGTTTGCTATTTTGATTTTTTTTCATACCTTATATTACATTTGCAATATGTGTCAGACTCAGAATATATAATACATAAAATATAATGTAATATTACGCCCCCTAATTTTAACCATTTCCTGCATTTTTTTTTTTCAGAAACCTGAAAGACAAGGGATGCTGGCCAAAGGTAAACAGCAATTTACAATTCACAGTGTGTAATGTTATGAATGGTCATGTCAGGAGGTGAAAAGCTGTTCTTACTGTTCTTATGTCCCAGTGTCACTGCATGACTCTCTCAATTCCACGGACGGAGCATTACCTCCTGCAGTTCCCAGTTTGGCTCCCAGGAAAGAAAAATGGCCAGACATCAAACAAACAGAGACGCCAGCATTGGAACCTGCAGGTTTGAGAACCCGTTTCTTTGCTTCAAGCTTGTATTGTTGAAGTAAACTTCCAACAAGTGATTTAGCACATTCTCTCCTCCATATCTAAGTTCAATCGTATGGTCAGAGTGGAGGGAGTGAGATGGAGGCGCTGCAGGAGGCGTACAGGCAGATCAGCAGCTCAGCAGGGGAGTGTGAGGACAAACGAGCTGAGGGCAGCAGGACTCCCCCCTCTCTCTCTACACTTCAGCCTGCCTCCACCGTGGAGTCAGGTCAGACTCAGCTCCTAGCTAATTGCTGCCAGTCACCGAGTGCATGTCTTCGCTTTAAACCTTTTGATTTGCTGCTTTTCCACCGCAAATGCTTCCATGCTTGAAACCGAAGGACGTGAGGTTTTTAGCATTGGCTTTGTTTGCGGCATGAGTCCCGCCAGCTGACTCTAAACAACTCGATTTTGTTGAGGATGTCGCAATGACTATTTTTCCTAGAATCTCGAAGTCTTTTATTGGAGGTCTGTCACCCTGATCGAATATGAATGGATGGGGTGGGGGACTAAACTACTGCCTCTGGCATTTCTTTCTAATTCCTTCTCACATGTTTTTCAGTGCCTTGTTTTGGCAGCAAATCCATGTAAACCTTGTCAAAGCAAGAACAGAAGTTTTGTTCTTTTTGTAAATACTTAGCACGAAAAGAGCAATAAATTATTGCATTATTAAGATCAGCCCCTTTAGAAGCACTATTTCTTGAAGAAAATTTATAAATTTAAGAGCACATTATACTTTTATTCAGAAAGGATGCATTTAAAGGGATAGTTCATCCAAAAATGAAAATTCTGTCATTAATTACTCACACTCATGTCGTTCCAAACCTGTAAGACCTTCATTCATCTTCGGAACGCAAATTAAGATATTTTTGATGAATTCCGAGAGCTCTCAGACCCTCCCATAGACAGCGAGAATCCTAACACAATCAAGGCTCAGAAACGTAGAAAGGACATCATTAAAATAATCCATGTGACATCAGTGGTTCAACCGTACGAGAATACTTTTTGTGTGCAAAGAAAACAAAAATAACGACTTTATTTAAAAATTCGTCTCCTCCGCTTCACCCTATAGCGCTATTTTGGAGAGTATCACATACGTAAACAACACATGCTGTTCTGTGTCAGCAGCACCGTACGCGGATATGTTGTTTATGCTTTGATCTGAATGTAAACAACGTATTCGCGTACATACGTTGTTTACGTATGTGATACTCTCCAAGGTCCAGAGAGAGACAACCATGCACACCAAATCCCTATGACTCTAAATAAAGCTTACCACTAAAAATTGGCTAGTGTGATTCCGGCCTAGGTGAAATTTTTGCCACCAGGGTCTCGTTTATGTACCACAGATTTACCCACTGCTGAGGAATTGATGCGTCCGATTGGACCAGACTCTGGATTCACCCGTGGCTTCTTTCTCCAGCCCATAATGTGAGTTCACTAGTTACCTTCACTCACTATGAGTCATGTGTTCTCACTTCAGCAGCTTTAGAAGTTTTTGTCTTACAGTGAGGCTTTGCCTCGAGGCATCGAGAATCATAGTCCATTAAGGATGTCTTCAGACGGTAGCCCTTTCAGTTCTGCTAATGAGGGCTGTGGAGGGGGTAATGCAGCTGGTCTTACAGGAGAGGAACATCCAGCCTCCCTTCAATACACTCAGAAGAGCATCGCTGAGGAGATCAAACGGCTGATGCAGGAACAGGACAGCTCCTCCGTGGAACCACCTCCTGTCAAACCCAAGAAGCGCCAGGTTAGAGACTCCGCTATTATGAGTCATTTGCCTCATGAATTTCCTCTGTAAATTAGATCCTGTAATTTGTGGGGTTTTGGTAAATTGAAAATAGAAAGATACAAGCACGGAGTGTGCAAAGTAAATGAGGTACCATTTTAGTGGGTAACTACTTGGCTTCTTTATTCACATCAAATGTGATAATCACATTTATGAAGATTATAATGGAATATTAACTTCTCTCTCAGGTTCCTGCCAGAAACAATGCGTTTGCATCAGCTTACTCTAGAAAAACTCCTGTTCCATCAGCAAGGGCCAAAAAACCTGAGAGCAGGCCATTACCCAGAGCACCTTCACCCAGCAGAACCAGCCAATGTGCTAAACCTCCATCTCCTCTAACACAGAGGAAAACTCAGAACCAGCCCCCTAAAAAGACTCAAAACCTCAGCCAAACACAAACAGTCAAAGGTACCTGGGTTAACTTCATCAAAACTGTCACATTCAACCTCAAAATTAAATGACACAAAAAAAATGCATAAAGAAAATTACTTTTATTGTTTTCATTATCATTTATTTTATAAATTTTCATTGCTTTCATTGAATTGTAATATTTTTATGACAGCTGACATGACTTAAATGCTCATTAAATATTTTTAAACTTTAATTTAATGCAAACATTTATATATAATTATTTACTAAGGCTGTCAGTCAGTTAGCAGTTTTAATTACATTAAATTTAGATCTATTAATCAGTTCAATCATAGTAAATCACAAATATAGATGTTCACCAAAAGAAAGATAAAGAAGATAATTTCAGTTATTTAGTAATTATGTTACAGTAATGAGAATTTAGGGGGAAAGTAACCTTAATTGTTATAAAAAATAATGCCACAATGGGAAAAAACAATATAAAATATATTTTGTTTTTCTTATCATTTTTGACGTAAAAGATGCCTGTTAAATTCACAGCCATATTTGCTTGCTTGGTAATAGATGGTCATCTTGAGTTTTTTTGCATCTCTTACAGGTTTAGACACAAGTTTAGGACTAAGCAGTGAACTAGTTGCATCTGTGCAGTCCTTTGCTACATTCCTACAGCATCAGGTTGAAGCCAGCAGTCTACGGAATAATATCCCTCCTCAAGCAGACAGGATCACACCCGAAGCAGTGACAGGAGTGAGTTAACTGGGACTGATCAGAGCATTGGATCAAATCCCCAAGCTCATTAACTTCCTGTTCTGTTTGTCTGTCAGCACCAGGTGATGCGAGAGAAGATGGATGGTGGTTCGACCTTTCAGCAGGAGCGCTCATCACTGGAGCGCTTCCGTCTCCAGCTCGCACAAAAAGAGAGAGAGCTCCATCTGAGGGAAGAACAATTACGGGAGCAGCACAAGCAAGAGCTTGCAGCCCTCAGACAGGAGAACTATGTGTTACAGAGCAAGGTGAGCCCCCATATAACTGTGTAAAACTTACATAATATATTCAGAAAATTTTAAAATATAAGAAACTTTTGTACTTTGGGGGATCATTCTACCATGGCTCTAGATCACCGGTGGGTAATTTTGTGTGGTCAGATTTTGTACAAACCTCAGGGAGCTGTCTGCTTTACCACTTTATAATTGCTGCTGACAGAGGACTTAAAAACCACTCAAGTTCATCTATTTTCCTGTCCTATTTATCCAGCCTTAAAGCACATATGAGCTTGTATCTTGTTTGAAAAAAATCAATAGAAAACCTTCAGCTGTCTGGTAGCTCTCCTTAATGTGAATGC
>JAFVLL020016825.1:0-10635 GCA_021397915.2 Tor tambroides
TTGCTGTTTACTGACCCTGCCTGTACGACCATGTCTTATAATAAAGCTTCGCATATGGATCCGCACGTCTCACGTCTCGTTACCCCCGTAACAGCTAGGATACACATGTACAGTCATAAAACAATCTGTCTCTGTCCAAGCACTTGATGCTACAATCATTTTTCCACATTGTGGGCTGCACAATGTGTCTTCACTGATTGTGTGAGATTACTGCATGTTACGCGTTTGATGGTGCAGCTCAGTAGTGCTTCACCTTTTTTAAATCAATTTTTTTTTAATTAAAGTAGATCACATGCAGAATAATATCCAAGTGCTTCTAATGAGAGTAATGTAGAGTTCTCTGTTCGCTCCCCGCAACTTGTTCCTTGCAGAGGGCCAACTTGCTCTGATTGCCTGATTAATATGTTTTGAAAGCTGTAATTAAGACAGAGGTCGACATGCACATAATTCTATTATTTGATCTACTGAAGCAACAAATTTCGGAGTTGAGTCACTCTGCTATGAAAAAGGCTTTGAATTTTAAATGGCCATGTTTCAGTGCAGTGGGTTTTTCCTTTCTCTTTTTCATTTTCACGGCATAGTACTTTAGTTTGCTATGCATGCATTCATTCTTTTTCAATCTCCTCTTTAGGATTCCCCCAGTCAAGGAAAACCAGGAAATATCAGGATTTTTTTTTAATTTGCGACATCCAGGTTTAAAGAATTCAAGCTCTTAAGTCAAATTCTGTAGTAAATAAAATATTTTTTTTTCTATTTATGCTTAGCTAGCCAGAATATTTCACCAGCTAGAGATTTATTTTCATGAGTGCAATTCATGAGGGTGTTTTCTCCAAGGAGGCAAGGGAGGCAGTGCCTCCTCAAAAGATTGGATGAGAAAATAATTCATAGTACAAAAATAAAACAATGCCAAAACTGCAAAATATAACATTAAAAAGCGTATAAATCTCTCGTTTTTCTAAAGAAACATAGTCCAACAGCGACACCAGCAGGTAAAGTTACAGTGGGAGTCCACGTCTCTTTCGCCTCCCCTGAGCCCATTGAGTTTTAACAGACCCCCTGAACCATGCCGTGAGTTTGGTGGGGGGTAATTGAGAATGAATGGGGGAAAGTCACGTGAGAGGAGACAATGTCTCCTTCGCGATATGATTGGATATGATTGGTTATGTTCGTCTGTGATTGATTCATGAGATAAATCCCACCTCTTGTGTTTGTGCACTTTCTGTGTTCGCGAATCAGTCTGAATGAACAATATAATGGTTTTAATGGGAAGACTATTTTTAAAAAGTAAACAAACAACTCACACACTTAGATATAACCACTTTGTTACGTCAAAATAAGACTTGAAATGGCATGAAAATATAATCTGTGGGAGTTTTTAGTGAGTAATCAGCTTGGTGAAATTTAAAGTAAATTTCCATGTCTGTAACCTATATGGTCCGTGTATCGTCTGATTATTCTATTATTTCACCCAATTTGGCCAACGAAAAATGGTTAATTTATTAATATTTCGTTAAGTCGATATTTTGTTTTTATGTTTTTCTGTATGAACCAATGTTGATGTTCCATGGAAGATACACTCAAGAAATGGAACGATGGCTCGTTTTTCGTTTTGTTTAACAAACGGAAAGTGAGATTTTGGCTCTACATCTCTTATTTTGTTTGTGGTTTAGAAATCGGTCATTTGCGCATGCGAGTGGCACTGAAACGTCCCTTTCATTTGATTGGTCAAACAACCACGTCTTTTAAAATAAATGTAAAATGCTTTAATAAATAGAATATTGATTACATTGTTAATGTAAAGTAAAATAGAATTGTTTTTTTGTTTGTTTCTTTTTCTCATAGAGTAAGTAATGTTTATTGAACCAAGAAAATGTGACTGGGACATGAATTTACATTTGATTATAAAAAAACGTTGAGGACTTTCCCTCCTCATTTCAGAACACCACTGCACACCATTGGTATATAGTTATCGAGTAATTCCTGCAAGTGAAAGGAAAAGTTGTCAGTCAAATTCATTGGTCCAAAAATTTGGGAACTTTGATTTTGAAAGGCACACAAAGGTCCTTTTTAATGGCAGTCAGGCTTATACACTGAAATTGTTGTTATTATTAATAATAAAAATTAGTATTATTATTTTTATATTATATATTTATTTGCTTTCAAAATAGTAACTACTTTTTTCATGGTTTCCTATGTTATGCAGGATGACATACAATGTAATCATTTCAATGTGCTGTTTAAACATTTATATATATATATATATATATATATATATAAATGTCTCAATCTATGTAAAGAAAAATGTCTTTTTACCAGCCATTGGTGAAAATGTGTGGTCAGTGTGCTGAACAGTTCTTTCTGATGCAAAGAGTCATTAGGATCTGCTAATAGGCAACAGGATCAGTGGACTGATTGCCTCATCAAATGCAACATTGCCAACTGTTGTTCCGCATGACAGGCAATTGTTTTGATGGAGGTCTGAATCCCACTTGCAAAATTGGAGATCTATTTTGATGGCAATCGGTGCAGGGCTGTAATGGGAGCTGAAGCACGTAAACAGAACTGAAACTTGCTGTCAGGTACAGCTGGGGAAAAGACATTTACTCCCATCTGAGGCTAGGGGCTGAATTTCAATTTTCAAATTTAGTTTTTACTGCGTATAGTGGCTTTAATCTGCTCAGAACGTCTGTTGTTGTATCTGTCATCCATCCGTATTGTCACTACATTTTACTTTGTTGGTGTACATGTGTTTTAATGTCTGGCAAACTAACAGATTTGGTGTTTTATGAGGAATTGAACATTATTGTGAATTTTTATCACCAAAGTAATTTTACCTAGTTGGATTTATATATATATATATATATATATATATATATATATATATATTCAGATTTTTCTAAAACTACAAGGAATTGTGAAGCATCAGTTAGTTTTGGTTGAAAATGATAATCAGTAATATTTTAAACCAATTGTTTTTGTTGTTGTTTTTTTAAACACAATTTGGTTTATTAATTCAAAAGTTAAAATGTATAAAAGTTTTTCATTTTTATTTATTTTAAACAAACGCACACACACAAAATATGACATTGTTTTTAAGGAACATTATGTATAATATTTTATTTTTCACACTAAATGAAGACAATGCACATATGTATAACACATATAAGAAAATATATAATATAATGAAAGTCTATAATATAAATAATATAAATTAATATTTTTTTTCTTGACACAACTTTTTTTGTGTGTGTGGGCCAGTGAAAATGATAAAAATCTGAAATGCTGGCCACAAAATTATTTTTCATGAACCCTGTCCAATTTAACCATTTAAAAGCTTTACTGCTAGCTAGTGCAGCCTGCTATTACTGTCAAATGTAAGAATCCGGAATGTCATGTACTGTATGTACAATCTCACATCTTGTAAACCCACCTACCCAAGCACCATTAACTACAAAGGTACAAAGATTGAAACATGTTTCATCCAGGTCAATTATGAGCACAAGAGCACCCTGCAGTTACATAACAGCTGAAACAAAGCAGCCTGTCACGTTTTCCTGCCTCGTTTGAGAGAGTTCCTCACACTAATGAGCTGTACAGATGTGTCAGAGCCAGCAGTGGGGAGCGTCATCTCTGTGGTAAATAATGGCCAATTACCCAGCTCAATTAAGCCTGCTCGTTTCTTTTGTGTGCGTTCATAGGCCACATCTGTACAACTGCATTTCGGTTTAGTGGTTCAACACTGGAGCTCTGCTGCTCTGAACCTGGGGAGATAAACATGGGTCATATGTGTATGAACTGAAAGAGGACATAACAGAGAGCGACTGACAGATAAAAGAAGGGGAAAAAAAACAGACAAACTTTATGCCGGCTTGTATTCTCATCCCAGGTGTGCAAGAAAATAGAGCAGCCTGCTGAAAATAGGTCAATATCTTTTTCCTCTTGTGCTGATACTGGTCTATTATAAACGTTTTTATGGACATAGAACAGACCCAGTACCTCATAATGAAGGCATATTTGAAGTGCACAATAAGAAATATTAATTAACTGACTGTTTGAATGATTCAAAACAATCAACTTGAAATCAATCAAATTTTAGGCTTATTTCATTGGACATTCCTGTTTGGTGTGGGCATTGCCAAACGTTTGACAAAACATTGCAATTCCAGTCATTTTTCTACATTTAGAGCTTCTATATAGTTCAAACGCTAAGCGTCTATGGTGTATCTCTTGCAGACTGCTGAGAGTGATGCTTTTGATAAAGATGCCATACTTACTCCCAGAGAATGTGATCCTTGGTTAAATTGAACTGCACCAGATATCTGCAGAACACCACCTCTATTTTTCATTTCATCCAGAAGTAGAACAAGAAAATAGACCCATAAGACTTTAATATGCTTTTTTCATTCTTGAAATGGCTCATGTAATGTTTATGCATTTGTGCTACATACCTAATTCATTTCAACAATACAGTCTAATTGAGCATAAATGTCATGCTGCCTAAAATATATTAATTCCATTAGAATTATTGGTCAGCTGATATGCAATTTTCTGTGGCTGAGGCTTCTTTAGTCAGGCAGCCAAAACTGTGTTTATATATATTCAGTTTACACATTTCCTTTATTATCATTCTCCATCGAATATATGGGTAAAAACACATTCTGATGGCATTATAACCATTTATCTTCAGTATTTATCACAGTATTTATCTTCAAACAAGACTAACATACACATTACGTATTTGTTAAATGGTTTTTTTCTAGTATTACATTTCATTCAAACTTAGACTGAATGTCAGTAAACCACTAATTATAATCATTTTTTAATTAATTGTAGATTATTTAGAATATAAGCTAACATTTTTTGACATTATTTTGCTGTCCATATAAGAATATTATGAGCCCATGTGATTTACTTTTTGTGCTGCTATAAAGAGATCAACCCTCTTGTCAGTTTCTCTGACTGATTGCCTGCAGTCCTGCTGCATAAGATGGAGACACATCATGTGACTATCAGCACACAGGTTGAGTGTGTGTTTTATGTGTGTGCCTGCAGCTCATTAGGCATATGTCATAACACATTCATACACACACGGCTGCTGTATTATGAAAACAGGATATTTTATGACTGTAATGCATATTAATGTATACACTACACTGACCTTTCAATGACCACCACCTAATTTCACAGCTGTTTCATATGCAATAAACATGATGAAGTTGGATTATTCCACAAGAATAATAATAAAAATTATACCCTGCACATAAATTAGAGTTCTCTTGTTCAAAATGAACTGTCAGCTAGGAACCTGTAGTTCTGCTGTACAAAATTGTTCTAATAAAAAAAAAAAAAAAAAAACACCTTTGCCCAAATGTGAATTTTTAATAATTTGGTCAGCTCAGTTCACAAAATTAGTCTGACAGATTCATTCACATGTTATTATTTGAACTGATTGAATAGATTATTAGTGAATAAAAACTTGAATGTCAGTACTTTTTGAAGCTTGAAATCTCACTATGTCTAATAATTGCTTGGAAAAGTGTGACCAATACATTGTTATTAATAATTTTGGCCATACTTTACTGTTAAACCATTAACTATGACTTTTGCTTCAATAAACTCCTAATTTGCTGCTTATTAATAGTTAGTAAGGTAGTTGTTAAATTTAGGTATTGGGTAGGATTAGGGATGCAGAATATGGTCATGTGGAATATGGTCTTAATAAGTACTAATAAACAGACAATATGTTAATAATAGTCATGCTAATAAGCAATAGTGAGATAGTGAGATTAATAGTCCCTATACTAAACTGAACTGGTCCCTATACTAAAGTGTTACCCTAATTTCTACATTTGTGTTCTGCAGAAGAAAGAAAGTCTTATGGTTTTGAAACAACATGACGGTAAGTAAATTATTTATTTTGTATCAAGTGAACAAATCTTATAACAGTGGCCTGAATGCAAAAATCAAATAATGTTCTTTATTTTTCTTCCACAGAATCTCCTTAAACTCTTCCATGCCTCATGTTTAGGTGCTGGAACGACTTATGAGTTTCAGCTCTGCTTTACGGAGAGTCTTAAGTGAAGGTAGCTCATTATTCCATAGTAAAATAAGGAATAAATTATAAATGCTTGGCTGATCAGCCTGAGCTCTGATGCAGATGTATTATCTGGAGCATTGTCAGTTTTTACTGAAGCAGAAATGTGTACTTATCTATACTATGACTTTAGAAGGATCCTAGCATTGCACCTTTTGATGTCTTCTTCTTCTTAAAAATAAGTTGAAAGTGTCACTAAGTATCCAACACTCATTAAGATCCAGCGCATTAATGCAGACATACTAGACGACCAACCAGCAAAAAAACATACACACAATGTGTCAGAGGGGTCTGATTGGAGTCTGGGCAGACAAAAAAAAAGCCTGTACTCTAGACTCCCCAGGGTTTAAATTAACAATGCTCCCATCTGTTCGGCTACTTTGAGCATGTCTCTAATGACAGGGCTTACTTAGCCCAATACTAACCCACATCCAACAACAGTGCACTGGCAAACTGGAGCTATCTTTCCAAATAACCTTGAGAAACTAGGACTACACAGAAGAGTTTTTCTGGCCCACTTGGTTTTGTCTCTTCTATGATAAGATGCTATGTCCCCTGAGAGCATCATACGGTAGTGTAGAAAGACTGTTTTTGTTCTCTGAAATGGAAAGAAAGATCAACAGCTTACTTTATTGGGTCAAATGAATGCAGCTGTGCATTTAAAGAGGCGTTTGTGTCCTCATGAATGCATTTTAAAAGCTGGAAAAGATCAAAGACTTGAGTCTAATGCTGCCCCTCCCCCTTATACTCACCTGAGCGTATATTTTTTGAAGCACTTAACACAATCTTTAATAATTTGGCATTAGACATGCAGATATTCAGATTACATCTCTAGCACACCACATCAGCAGAAACACAGAGTCGCTGCATGTTTAATGAGATTTGCAGGGGAAAGTGATCCTGTGGTGCAAAGCCTCATCTAGCAGGAATGAAAGTGTGTGTGTGTGGATTCAAAAAGCTCTTTTGTTTTTTTCTTCTCTGCCCTGTGGCCTTTTCTGCTGTCTGTTCTGTCTGTTCCAGAGTGGCAGTTGTGTCTGGACTGCAGGGAGAGAGATGCACTTGACTCCTCTGTGTGAGTTTAGATCTTGCTTACGATGAGCTCTCTGTCGGCTTTGATCCTGAGATGGAACGCTCATCTGAGTGCCACACCGAAACGTCTCAAAGCAAGTCATCGCTCTCTCTTTATCTTTCTTTTGTTGTCTCTAAGGATCCGTCCTCTCTGACAATATAAGGTTAATGCACGCTATTAAGCCACAGACTCTGTTTTTGACCTTAAAGGAATAGTTCACCCAAAAATGAAAGTTCTTTGAAATATTTATTCACTCTTATGTTGTTCCAGACCATAGAAGTGGTCTGTATGATCTTATATTTCAAGTATACGTTGCCATTTCACCATACAAGATATTTTGACCCTGTTCCATTTTGGTGAACAAATTATTCTTTAGAGTCGAATGTTGTCATTAAATCACAATGTCACAAGCGTGAATACAGTTTAAATTATGTTCTGTTTATCAAACATTTTAAAGGAATAGTTCGCTTAAAAATTAACATTTTGTCATCATTTACTCACCCTGATGTCGTTCCAAACCTATATGACTTTCTTTCTTATGTTGAACATAAAAATTGACATTTTGAAGAATGCTGGTAATCAAAAAGTTGATGGTCCCCATTGACTCCCATAGTATTTCTTTCCCTAATATGAAAGTGAGTGGGGACCATCAACTGTTTGGTTCTTCAAAATTCTTTAAAATATCTTCTTATGTGTTCAACATAAGAAAGAAACTTAAACAGTTTTGGAATGACATGAGGGTGAGTAAATGATGACAAAATTTTCATTTTTGGGTAAAATATTCCTTTAAAAAACATTTTTAGCTGATGCTTTCTTAGCAAAACAACATGTAACAGTGGACGAATATGTAGCTGAGAGTAAATGGCACATACAAGATCACCAAATTTGGCATGTGATATTTGGTTGGGTTAGTGCAGAAAAAATGCAAAAAAATGTCAAAAAAAAAAAAGACAAAAACTGTCTGTCTGATCTAGTCAGTTTTATTTTGCTTTGAAGGAGTTAACAGCATCAAAGGTTCTCATAAATATGTGTGTCTCACAATTGCATGAGACAAAACGCACAAACATATTATACACTGATTTGTAAGCTTTCAATATATTCCACAAATATGCATGGCTCTTTTTACAGTATATTTGTAATTTAGTGCACAAATAAATATTAAATAGTTTGCATTTGTAGGCTGCATCGAAAATATATGCTTTCATATGTTTTTCAAATAATGGATGCTAATATTGTCTTCTGTTATGTGCAGTAACTAAATATCTGTTAACATTTTAAAAAAAAAAGTGTTGGACTCTTTCCTTACTCTTTAAAGATCTTGCTAAAAACTATTTTTGCTCCTTGCAGCCATGAAGATCAATCTCATTTTGCAGCTCAGAGAGCAGAAGTAGAACCCTGCATGTACCTGAGTCCAAAAGCATCAAACCTGCGATTTATTTATTAGAGAATTTGGCAGAAACCTACCGCCTCGAGAGAGGAGAGTCTGTGCTATTACATTTCTTGATACAGTAACATAATTACACTTTGAGTGGCCGGAGTGCAGCAGGAGGCTTGAGGTATGGAGCCCTGAAATGAATGTTCATTTGACTCAAATCATACTGAAAGTCAAGCTTAAGGGGCCATCAGTGCTATGCAGCAGGTAAAGAGACTTGTACACTGCTCTGTAAACTCATTGTGATCTCAGTGACAATTGGAGGTATTCATATATAAAGTCTGGTTTTAGTACAAATTCATTTTCATATGTCTGCATAGGCAGTAATGTCTATTTATTAACGTAATGATATAAGCATTTTATGTATAATTACCTTTAGAGATGTTATTAAATATGAAAGAATATTAAATATATTATTTCATTTTAGTTAGTTTTTGTATTTTTTGTTTGCAGTGAGACTAAAATCATGCATATCATTTTATTTGTGTATACTTTTTACCTTTTTAAAGCTGTGCATATGTAAATATATTTACCTTCTAGATGCTGTCAACACATGCATATTGCATGTTTCAGTATATATTCATATATTCTATTAATTCTAATGAGATCGGGCTGTTTTTTTCTCAACATGCTCCATAAGACTGTATAAGGCCCTCGAGATAAACAAAGCAATCTCATTGTATTTACCATATTACTTACAGTAGGATTTATCATTCACCATTAAGATTTTTTTATTTGTCTGTGTCTGTCTGATATCTATTTCCTCAAGAGTCATCCGTTGAAGGAGCACGGACTGTTTGGATACATTCTGAAGCACCATCATACCCTCTGTGAACAAGCCAGAGTCTTTCTCAGCGTATTTTCAAGTCAGTCAATGAACTGTGGAAATTGACTGTGAGAGAAGTAAATATGCACTGAGAAACAAACAGCACTTGACGCACACTTCAGAAGGCCCGTTGTCACAGAGACGCATTTACTGAACTTGAAAGCCACTGCGAGCGAGAATGGTGAATTTAGCACAGCCAACCCACTGCCAATCAATATGAACGACAACTCACAGAAGACTGTGCGTCAACAGCCTCTGCTCAATCCGGACAAATAGATCAGCTCCGCAGTAAGGCCATTCAAGGCAGGGCGTTTATTTGAAGAGAAGTGTGGAATGAATTATAACACTATGTGACCCTGGACCATAAAACCAGTCCTATGTTGCCCGGGTATATTTGTAGCAACAGCCAAAAATACATTGTATGGGTCAAAATTATTGATTTTTCTTTTATGCCAAAAATCATTAGGATATTAAGTAAAGATCATGTGACCCTTATGACTGGTTTTGTGATCCAGGGTCACATATTAAAAACCATGTCCAATCAGACGCCATTCTGAAGGCAGAGTAAAGACTGATTATAACTCTCAGAAGTGGAAAAAAAAAAGTCATAAAAGCTAGTTATAAAAGTTTCAGAGGTGGCTTTCAAAACTCCATTAGTGTCTAGCAAGAGGTAATTGAGATAATTAGCATCATCATTTCTAACTAAATGCTTTTTAAACTAGGTCATTTACTTCATATTAAGAGAGATGAAGGCTTGAGGAATGTATCAGTCTTTTCACCCCTCAGTGGAACAGGAAGTCATGCAGGTAAAAATAGGTGTAATGGAGGCCAGTTAAGTAGTTCTGCAAGTTTTAAAAAGATTGAGCCCATTGAGAAAAGACTGCATGGCATTTATGTCCACTCAAGACAGATAATGAGGAAGCTCTACAGCTCCACTGGGTTTTACAGCTTTATTGGAAATGACAGTTGCATGTTCATCTGAGAGAAAACAGCAAGAGAGTGCAGTTATCACAGCCAAGTCAAAATTTATCGGTATAGCACTTTTCATAATATACACTGTTTCAAACCAGCTTTACAGAAAATCTTGATATCAATGTTCATATATATATATATATACAAGTGCATCTCAAAAAATTAGAATATCGTGAAAAACTTCATTTTTTTGTAACTTATTTCAAAAAGTGAAACTTTCATATATATTTTAGATTCATTAC
>JAFVLL020016826.1:0-17690 GCA_021397915.2 Tor tambroides
AACATTGGGAGAGAAGAAACGGTTACAGGTTTGGATAAATCACAATCATTTATCCCATGAGAGTGTTGCATGTGTGACCTCACAGCGACTACATACTAACACAAGTCACCCTAGAAGTGCAGCTCCTCCTCTAGGGGGCGTAACAGAGCCTAGTTTTACCAGGTATTGAGAGTGATTTCTCTTAGTCACTGAAAAGTAAAGGTTCTTTACTGGCATTGATGGTTCCACGAGGAACCTTCAGCATCCAGGGAACCTTTATGATTTTTTTTTATACTAAAAGAAGGTCCTTTAGATGTTTAAAATGTTCTTCACACTAATAAAAAATGATTCTATTAAGAACTGCTCACTGAAAGTTTTTATGGGGAACCAAAAATGGATCTTCTGTGGGAAAAAAACACACTTTTGGAACCTTTAGTTTTAAAAGTGTAGAAGAACCATTTTAACATTTTAAACATTTAAAGAACCTTCCGCCAATATAAAGAAACTTTGTGGAATGGACCTTGAAGGTTCTTCATGGAACTACTGATGCCACTAAATAACCTTTATTTTTAAGCGTGCAAATTGGTGTTTTTGGCGTACAAATGGACTTACAGCAACCGTGATGCTTCCAATAACCACATTTGTACTCCCGGTGACATACTTCGCATTAATGACACCCATAAATGTTGCAGACTTCACGTAGACACATCAGATTTGACGAGGTTTACTTTTATCATCAGTATTTATAATCATGGTCACCACTTTGTGGACCTGGTGAAAGTCATCATGCAGTTATTAATAGATTTATGTAACACTGCTGCACCGCTCAAACACAATACAACATCAACACCAACAACAACGTCAAAGACAACAGGAGAACAGCAAAAAGAGCTTTAAGTGACAAAGCCGCCAGCCGCAGATTGGCACAAAACCAGGTGAGAAATCTGATTTCACACTTAAAATCAGTAATACTACTACTAATAATAATACTAATTAAATATATAAATATAAATATATATTAAATGTTCAAACATAAAAATAATAATTCAGTCTCGTACCTATCAATAATTAACAAAGCTGATAATAATAATAATAATAATAATAATAATAATAATAATTTAGATATTTAGCAGGGATGCACCTTCATTATAATACTGGCAGATAACAATATGACAATATTTATTTTCATGTTATGGCCAATAACTGATAATCAGCTGACATTAAAGTTCTATACTAAGTTGTCTAAAAATACTAATTAAAATCAATTGTTTTAAATACTACAAGTGAATTTAGGCATCACAACATTATTATGTACAGTATGAAAAATGGTTATTAATTTTGAGGTTTGCTAGAGATTGCATTTAAATTATTAGTGTAAGTGTTAGATGAAGACAAATGTAAAAAGGTGAAATGAGTTTGCACAATTAAATATCCAAAAGCAGCCAATATTTACTTTTTAAAAAAAAATTTTTTATTATAAATAAAAAGTCATTTTAAGTTATTATACAAAAATATTTTTTAAAATCTCTATATTAGCTAATGACTGATATAAAGTGCATCCTGAAATACAAACATCTACTATAATACAACAAAAAGGATCACAATATAATTGATGTTTAAACTATGGAAGCCTGTTTCTGCCACAGAATAAAAAATAAAAAAAGGTAATTTCAACTTTTGTCTCAAAATTCTCACTTTTTTTCTCAGAATTGTGAGATATAAACTCACAATTGTCAGTTATAAAGGCAGAATTGCGAAATATAAAGAGTCTGTATGTCGCAATTCTGAATTTTTTTTCTTGCAATTGCGAGTTTGAATCTTACAATTCAGACTTTTTTGCGAGTAATAAAGTCCAGTTCTGAGGAGGAAAAAAAGACTGTTCTCAGGATTGTGAATTTATATCTCACAATTCTGACCTAATAACTCGCAATCGTGAGTTTATATCACACAATTCTTAGAAGAAAGTCAGAATTGTGAAATAAAAAGTCGCAATTACCTTTTTTATTTTTTTTTATTCAGTGGCGGAAACGGGCTTCCATAGTAAACCGAAGTAATATATTAATATAAAAACATTCTATGATCTAATAGGTTGCAATCACTAAACCAAATGCAGAAAAAGAACAATCTCCTTCCAAGACATATTTTTCTGTATGGTTCTAAAGCCTAAATCAAGATTAAATGTGGCAAACTAGACTACATTTGCGACAAAGTGTCTATTCCCGCTGGTTTAGTTTCAATCTGCGGCTTCCGTCTCAAATAGCCGAGCTTCAGTGCAGCGGTCTGCAAACACCCACACCGTTTAATCCAGCAGGTCCTCGCCGGTCCAGAGGCAGGAAAATTGAATCACCTGAGCCACCGCAGCTAACATGTTTATTTAATTTTTCATTTTCTACACCGGCCGCCCCATCTGAACCCCTCCGCGCTCAGCCGCCGGATTTGATGGACAAGCGCGTTTAAAGCGTTCGTCTCTTTCTGGGAAGCGGCGGGCAAAACCTGTCTGGATTAGGCCGGTGAGGGTTTAGCGCTGGAGGAATCAGGAGTGCTAGAGGGACACATCCAGCCGAGAAAGAGCACAGAGGCAAAACAACACCGTCTCAAAACAAGGTGAAACGGGGGTTACCACACCACAATCAGACTGTAACGGTCAACCCTCGACGGGAGCGTAAGCAAGGAGGGTTAGACGCCACTGATGCCATTTTTGTTTGTTTGTTTACTGTTATTGTTGCTGTTCGCTGGATAGCTGAAGCGGGAGGGTTGTCCGTCTCCATGGTAACACCCCATGGGGGGAGGGAGGGGGGTGAAAGGTTAAAGGTCATAAGCTAAGGAGAGAGAAAGCAGGGCTGTAGGGAGTGAGGGACGTTTAGTGTCCGGTTTTGCCACTTTTGCTAAAACTAAATGATTTTGAGGGTATAATTAGTAAACTGTGCAATATATTGATAATGTCCCTGCAGTCCTGCTAAGCGTACAGAACATCAATGTGGCATCAAGAATAAAATCTGCATAATGACTTTCATTCACAGTGCAAACTTAAATGTGGAGTGTGCAATTTCTGCGTCTCGAGCGGCACCATGAAGAACGGCTGCTCAAATGAACAGATTGTAATCCTGTTCGGTGCCACTTAGGGTAAGTATTAAAGCTGTTTAGAAAAAAACGACGATAACTGAAATAAAGCTGTAATAAAATAAATATTAAATAATAAATATTAAATATTAAAATAAATATTAGATGGAAAACTTAAAATGTAAATGAAAATTTGAAATACTGAAATAAATATAAATATAAAATAAATATAATTATATAATATAAAATATGTAATACATAAATATGAAAAAATTAGTCTATCAATAAAAAAAAATAGTAAACGTTTATTTTAGTAAAAATTTAATATAATTTAATAATTTAATTGAGTAAAAATGTAATTTAATTTACTTCAGTAAAAAATGAATTTGATTTAATTTAATACAAAATTTAGTCTTCAATAATAATTGCAATAAAGATGTTTAAGTTGAAGTGCTAAAATTATGAAGAAAAAATATGAAGCTAAATAGAAATAAAAACTAATAAAATGACAAAAAAACTAAATTTAAATAAACTGAAAAAATAAAAGCAAATTAAAAATTGTAATAAATACTATAATAACTTATAAATAATACTAACACTGAATTTTGGATGATTTCAATAAATCAGTAATTATTTCCATTCTATAGCAGATAACCATTACATTGCCAATATTATGAATCTATTTTGAAACTATGAAAAAAATTATAAAACTATTTTGTTAAATTAAAATTAAACAGTTGCTATGCTATAGCATCAAAATATTATAATATACGTACAGTATGAAAGATGATAAATATTCCTTTTGAAATGTGTTACAGAAAAAAAAGAAGCACAGAAATGAGTGCTTTTAAATCTAAAAATAGGCTGAAAAATATCAGTAAGGGCAGATATTGGAAGTTAAATAATATTATAAAATAAAAATATAGTATAATATATATATATATATATATCTAGGAGCCGAAATTACACACTTCACATTCAGAGCATTTTGTCTTTATATGTCATGTTGGTTAGTGTAATGATACTGTATTATTCACAGCACAATCAGATATTGGAAAAGTTTGTTGGATTATGGAATGCTTCCTCATCATTACAAGCCCTGCCAGTGATCAGGGTGTGGTTGAGCTTGTTGGGGTGTGGTTGGGTAACAGGTGAGATGGGGTACAGTTACATATGGCTTGTATGGGGTAAAGGTTGTGTTGGGGAGGTTAGTTAAAGCCTACAGTCCACTCACTGACCATCTGACACAAACTACCATACTACATAAGAAATAACGAATACTAACAGAAAATTGGTTGTTTCGATGCATTTGATTGGCGTCATGTGTATATATGCATATATGTATGTGGCCAAAATTATTAGAACACTAGTATTTTCATCAGCTAAAAAATGGTTTTAAGTCAGTTATTTCTATTTTTTGCTGTAGTGTGTCAGTAGAAAATATCCTTTTACATTTCCAAGCATCCATTTGCCATTAATTGTAATAATCCAGTGAGATTTTTGTCTGACAACAGCCAGTGCTCCACACAGAGATCTGATCTGATCATCATCCAGTCTGTCTGGAATGAACAAACTGAGACAAACTAAATCCAGAAGAACCGTGGCAAGGTCAACAAGACGCCTCAAGAAGCCTATAGTACTGTTAAAAGTTTTAGGCACTTGTGTAAAAACGCTGTAATGTCATAAATAGATTGTCTTTATCAGACTAAATGAAATCAACATTTGGTGTGACCATCCTTTGCGTTTAAAGCAGCTTTTGCCCTAGGTGCACTTGTGCATAGTTTTTCAGCTAGCTTTGCAGGTAGCTCTCGTGAAGCATCTTGGAATGAAAATGAACGATTGGAAATGTAAACTGATATTTCCTACTGACACACAACAACATGTAATAATTAAATATGTATAAAAACTTAATATATAAACAAGTGCATTCATATATAACTATATAATTACACACTAACAGATGAGCTCCAACACTGCAAACTAGACAGTTTTGACAGTACCACAGCCTACTCAGCTGAAATGCAATTACTAAAATGAGCTGAATTAGCGCATTGTAAAATCTGCGAAAGAAAACAGCAATTGTGCAGCAGAATGCAAGTTATTTCTCCGCCTCAGCAAAAAACTGCTGATGGACAGATGTGTACTTATTTGTTTCGCATCCAGTTCTGAACGTAAATATAAAATGCGACTTTAACGCTGTCGACCATATGAATCGTTTTCAGCAACATATACTATGGCACTATTCGTTTTTTGCACTTTTTCGGTCACTTTACATGTCAGTCAGACGGAACTTGATTGGACTGGTCTGGGACCACAGATCTAGGGTGTGAGTGGTGAGGGTTGGGGTGTGGTATGAGCTGTGGGTCAGGGGTTTGTGTCTCTTACCAGCCTGAACAGAGACTCACTTGAGTGTGAGGCGTGGATCTCCGTAAGGGGCATAAGGAGAAATGTTTAGTACAAACTCCTTGGGTGGGTATGAGCTCCAGCGCTGCTGTACTGAACTGCTGTCATTGTTATTCCAAAAGTCTCTGTCTAAATCACTGAAGAGACACACACATGTCAGTAGAGCATCAGCCATCCACTTCATCCATCAGTCTACACACAGCCGACCTCCGGCCGTCTCCGCATCCGGGACAGGAAGTGAAAGAGGAGAGGAATTCGCCGTTCATAAGGAGGTGCACAGACAGTTTTATGAGCAAACAGGGAAATAAAAAAAACAGCAGATGCATCCATAAGGCAGCAGAGCAGAAACGAGTGAGATTATACCTGTGCATTCATTAGTTTTATCAAAAGGAGAGAAAGAGAGAGATAAAAAGCTGTAAAGCATTGACCAAAACACATTATTAAACAACATTAGATGCTATTTTTGGTGAAAAACATTCCCGTTTGGCTTAAGAAAAGAAATATTTGCATGGGTGGAGAGAAACACGAAGGCTCAGGTGAACCTGATATTAGGAGGAAAGGTCAATTATATCAAGTTATAATTTCAAAAACAGCTTCAAGGGGGGGGAAAAAAAGCAATTTTCAGTTAAAAACAGATTTCCACAAGCACCTGCAAGCTTCAAATCCAAAGTACTCATTAGTCCAAAGCAGCAGCTGCAATGTCACGAAGCACACAGCACAGGCGAGACATCGCGCCGACTTTTACCGTCCCGCAAACAAGACGGCGTGTGATCAAAACAATGGAAATGCAGCGTCCCGCTGAGCTCAAACGTCCCGCATCCTCAATCAAACGCTCTTCAGCCGCTTTCAGATTCACCGGCAGTCAAAGAGCCGGAATGGTGGGGAGAGGATGCGTCCCGAATGAATGCGAGAGCGCCGCGCTCATTATGAATGCAGTTGATTGGTCTCGTACTTGTCTTTTTTTCTTCAAAGCAAGTCTAGACTGTTCAACTTAATGAACAGTGAATGAAATGCAAAGGAAATCATGACTTTTATGCAGTGCCGATCCGTGAGGGAACTTTCTGAGATGTTGATACAGAACGACATTGAACAAACCAATATAAGATTGTAGTAGACGTCCCATTTTTTGTTTATTGTATTAATAATATTAATTATTAACATATTTATTCATATTAATAATAAGACGGCATCTGAATATTTTTGCTGACATGCAATTGTTTTTTATTTTTTTATAAAACAAATGAAAAACATTGTATAATATATATATATATATATATATATATATATATTAATCAAATATATTTAATAAATATTTATAATTTTATTTTATAACAATATTATATAGAATTACTTTGTATATACATAATAATAATAATAATAATAATAATAATAATAATAAATAATAACAATAATAAAATATATATTGCTGGTATTCTATTATTAATTATTTTAATAAATAAATAATAACAATAATAATATTTATACATATTTTATACATATATAAAAATCTCCTATTATTTATATTTTTTCTTATTTTTATTTTCATAGCAATTATATATATTTTATAAAACAATTTATATTCTAACAATATTACATATAATTACATTATATATGTAATAATAAATAATAACAATAATAAAATTATATATATATATATATATATATAACATACATCATAATATATACATTGCTTATTATTAGTTTTATATTAATTATTATTTGTATAATAAATAATAAATAATACATATATAAATACAATATTTTTCTGATTTCCTATTATTTATTATTTTCATTATTATTTTTCATTATTATTTTCATAACAATTACAATACATATTTTTATTTTTCATTATTTTCATAAAAATATCTTTCCCTGGTATCTTAATAATTTTGACAATTAATAATGTCTTTCTGATCACCAACCCAATGCTTGTCAATATGGAGAGTGAAACATGAAATTCATGAACTCCCTGAGGTTTATTATTATTATTATTATTATTATTATTATTATCAAAGGGATGTTAAGAATTGAAATCAATTTGCTAATTAAAATTCTCTGGGCTATCACACAACAACAACAAAAAAAGACATTTTATTTCATATTTTTTTTAATTTAATATTTTTTCATATTTTTAATTTTTTTTTAACATTATATGCATCTAAGTTAGGCACATTAGTATGTAAATGAATTAAAACAACAGTTAATTTGATCATTTTAGTTGCTATGTTGATTTTAAACACATTTTTGAGCCTCTCTTGCTTCCTCTGACGGACCGCCACTGCTTTAACAACATCTGAATGATTTCTTCTGTTCAAAACAAACGTGTTTGTCCTCTATGGAGATAACCGCGTTTTCTTTCTTGCAATGTTCGGGCTTTGCTCCAACACAACAGTCTTACAAAACACCCCAGTGAATGAAACGAATGTCCCTGCACCTACTTGATGGCTTTTTTCTCTCCTCTTCCTCTTCCTGAATCAGGAGACCCGACGGACTCCACTCCTGGTTTATTCCTCTTCCCCTGAAAGAGAAATAAAGAGGAAGTTTATTCCCAGTCTCCCAATCGATCACAAGCTGCTCCAGCTTCAGTAAGTCTAGCATTGTCCGCCATCCTCTGATCGCTCAAATCACATGGTCGCTCCTAAGTCATCTCCATAGTAATTAAACCAAACGCAAGCCTCATATTTACAAGGAAATAGCCGATTTAGCCCTCTGCAGCGTCGCGAGAGCATGTGGGAGAGACAGAATGACAGAAAGTGTCTTCAGAGGAGTAGGTGGGCATGTGGAAACCCTCCATAGACATCACTGCTGTCCGCCTCTCTGCTCCATAAACAACATGTTACAGGAGCTCTGTGACACGGCCCACGTTCACTGTCAGATTTAGGGAGACAGACTGAGTTATAAGTAACGCAAGTTATGCAGTCAACTTTTGAATTTGCACCGTAATACCTGAGTAGTTTCGGTTTTTAGATTTAAAATGCCACATCTGACTCATGGCAACAGCGTCGAATATATTTATTCTCATACACAGCCAAAAGATAAAATGTCTTCATGGTGTAAATGTGATTGTAAATGATTAAAAAGGAAGATCAGTCATAATTCAGATGCAAACAGTTGCAAAAAAGAAGAGCAAGCAGAAATAAATCATATGCAAGTATTACCAAATTGAACAAATGTATGAAAATGTAAAAAGATTTTAAAAAGTAACTTTAATATGAAAATAAATACATTAATTAAAAAATACTGTACTGTTTTATAGATATTTGATCTATTTTTGTATCTATTTCTATGTTTTTATAGAATTTTTTTTTGGTCTAGTTTATATAGTTTATATAGTTAATATAGTTCATTGCAAGTGAAAAACTACCCATAAAGTACAGGGGAAATTTTTTTTTTTTAAACTATTATTCTATTTATTGATATCGATATTTTTTTTATTTTTACTATTATTTTTTAATTTTTTAATTTTAAAGTTTTAGTAATTTTGTTATGTGCTTTTGTCATTTTTATAAGATTGTTTAAATATTTAATGTTAATGTAATTTTATTTCAGTTAGTTCCTAAGAAAGCATTTTTAATTTATTTTTATTTTTGTATATATATATAGAGAGAGAGAGAGAGAGAGAGAGAGCTTCATTTCAATTCTAATAAAAGAATAACACTGTCCCATTCATGTTATCTATTTATTTATTTATTTATTTACATAATAATATATAATATATTATGTGCTTTTGTTGTCCTTCTAAATTTATATATATATATATATATATATATATATAGCTTCATTTTTATTACACAATAACAATACTGTCCCATTCACTGTATTTATTTATTTACATAAATTTAATACAATACAGTAATTCTATATAAATATTTTATTTCTTTTTATTTTAATTCGGCTTCTTTTTTCCTTCCCCACTCTCAAGAAAGAAAGAAAGAAAGAAATGAACAAACGAACGAACGGAAAAAGTAAAACGTTTTGATATTTTCTTCTGGTTCTTAACAGGTTTAATTAAGAAAAAGCCATAAATAAATCCATATATATAAAGATAAAACCAGTGTATCTAAAAAGTTACAAAACTAAAAAGCCAGAACGAAATGAGAAGGAAATGTGCTGGGAAAAATAAACACAGGTACAATCCGTCATCTTCCTCTCATCTCATCTGTGCGGTTACTGTGGCGACGGGTTTGGCGTAGTTAAAATCTCCTCAGAGCGAGATCTGTCTCATGCCATCTCGTCCCGTCGGCCTGCTGGCTCAGAGGCGCTGCGGTTCTGGCTCTGGTTCAGCTAGTTCTGTCTGCTCCTCTCTGAGGACCACGGGGTTGGAGGTCAGGAGTATCATTAGCGCTGGCCAGGAGGAGCCGCCACACGCTGGCCTAACGCTGCTCAGCGATTGGCTACAGGAAACTCCCCGAGCAAGGGCAAAATCTCAATTCACTGAGCGTTTGGTCTTTTCTGGATGGAACAAACAAACAAATAAAAGTCTCGTCCTACATTTTTACCTCATTGAATATTAGTAAAATGACCTGTAAATCAACTGAAAATGCTTGAACGTAATAATTTAAAGCCAATTCCAGTTTAGGTATATATTTTTTAAATAAGTTACTTTATTTTTATAATAATCTCATAGTTTTACTTTGTTTCAATAAAGATTTATATGTGACATATATTTTAAACTTTTTGTAAAATTCAGTTTTATCTATATTATTTGTTTTATTTTATAGCAATTTCATAATCTTACTTTTTCAATGATTTCTATACAGTAAACATTTTGTAAAAAATTCAAATAGAAATTCAATGCCAATTCTTTTTCTTTTTTTTTTATTTCACAATTTTACTTTTTTAATAACATAATTTAACTATATTTAACAATTTAAACTTTTTGTAAAAAATCTTTTGTTTACAAATTCAAAGTCAATTCAGTTTTTCAAATATTCATACAGAATATTTTAAAAACGGAAAGATTATTTGTAAGGAATTAATACTTTTCAGCAAGGATGCATTAAATTGATTGAAACTGACAGTAAAGACATTTATTATGGTAGAAAAATATTTCTATTTCAAATCAATCATTTTCTATGCATTGAAAAATCCTGACAAAAATGTATTACAGTTTCTACAGTAATACTAATAATAATATTTTATGTATTATAAAATATTTTATAGCATTTTATTATTATTAATTTTTTAAAAAAATATTTTATTTTGTAATATATTGTTTACATTTTTTAAAATAATTTATTAATTTGTATATTATTTAATTGTTTTACACCACTTCATGTTGACTTAAAGATGGTCAAGCTGGTTTCTTGCTTATCCAAGCATCAACTCTAACCATCTTACACCAGCTTGGTCTACCAGGCTAAAACTAACCATTAGTCCATCTGATCAACCATCCAGGCCAGCTAATGTAAAGCTCACTTGAATTTAAAGCAGGATTTTGCAGCAGGATGTTCATCTTCCAAACATCTCAGTTGACTCTCTTGGCGGCTCCAGAGTCTGACACACTGATTTAAACGAAAAAGGACAGTCCAAGAATCACCCAGATGTGCACAGCACACACAACGACACACACATGAGTCAGTCAGCCAGAGGGGACAGCAGCGACACACACACACACACACACACATTATAATTACTACTGACTAACCCCAGAGACAATATGAGCAGCAGAACACTGGATACTCAGAGAAAAATGAATGGAAAATATTCACTCAATATTGTGGCTGTTGGGAGCCAATCATTTGTCATTTTTGTTTAGTTTTATTTGACTTTAGAACATGCATGAGCTGGAGCAACATGGAAAAACAGGCATGATTTGAACTACAAAAAGGGAGATTTATGCTACAGTTGTTGTGGGGTTTAAATGCTCATTTAAAATATTATGAAGTAATATTTACACACATACAAGTACCTGTGATTTGGAAACACGTGAGCATTCAAAGACAATTCAACAATTTTTAATATCGTGTGTATGTGTATCCGAAATGTAAATCGTTTAATATTATAAAGCACAACTGTTTGCAACATTAATAAAATAATAATATTATGAGATAATAGAATAATAATGCAATATTAGGGAAAAAACAATTTTAAAAACAAATAAAATATGAACCAGACCAATATACCAACTAATTCATGAAATATTTTATGAAATAGTATAAAAATGTGAAATATTATGAAACAGCATTTTTAAAAATAAATAAAATATATGCTTCAGACCAATATACCAAATAAAAAATAATAATAATTTATGAATTATGAAATATAAAAATTAAATATGAATTATTATTTTTTAATAAATAAAATATGCACCAGACCAACATACCTAAATCCAATAATTTATGACTTATGAAATAATATTTCAGAATCTTTCATTTTTATTATATTATTTCATAATTCATAAATTATTATTTTTTTTATTTGGTATGTTGATCTGAAGCATATATTTTATTTATTTTAAAATATTATTTTATTTCAGAATCTTTCATTTTTATTATAAAATAATATTTTAAAATAAATAAAATATGCATCAGACCATTATACCAAATAAAAGCCAATAATTTATGAATTATTAAATAATAATTTAAAAATTAAATATTCCGAAATAGCATTTTTAAAAATAAGATATGCACCAGACCAATATACCAAATAAAAACCAACTATCAGTTTTCTGAGCTGGATTTTCCAGTCTATTTCTATACAATTACACTCCATGGATCTTCAGAGAATCCCAAGACATTAGCATACAGTAATAGCTGTGGCCAAAAGCACCACGCTATCAATTACCCGACGCCACAGTAGCGCTAGTTCACCTTCAAACACAATCCAATACGCAATTTAGAGCATGTGGATCAATAAACCAATTAAAAGAGACACTTTACACACCATTTAAAGACAAACACGTCCAGGACATGCAGTGACATGCCCTCAAACACTGATTACACATGCACTCATGTCATTGCTTATATGTAGCATAGTTTCACAGAAACACTGACTCATTCAGAGATCCGCAGCACAAACACTGACTTTCAGCTTTACAATAAATAATGTGGTACTCTGATATATACCATGGTATATATTCCAGGGTATTTCAATTACAATAATATTCAAATCATTGCAGTATCTAAATTGGTACCATGCCCAAAGAACATGGTAATACCATGGTATTTCTCTGTAAGGGTAACACTCTGTGATTCACCTTGAGACAGAATTCAATTAGCAATTTAAGCTACACTGAAATCAATATACTAATTAAAAACCACCCTTCAAGCAGCATGTAAGAGCGACACAGAATTGCATGATAAGCCATAAAAGCACTAAACATAATGCATTATAAAAGACTGATTAAATATTCAAATACATACATGTTGCTTACATACTGAAAAAAATAAGTAATAAAATAAAATGTATTTAAATATACAATAAATAAATAATGCTTAAAACAAAAAAATGCCATTTTTGTAATAAAAACAATTAAAATATAAATATTGTAATTTATATTATTATTCTAATTATTCTAATTACATATAAATAATATTTATTTAATTCTATAAAATTAATTTAAGATGCATATATTCTCTGAAATGTAAATGTAATCATTAAAATTATTTACAAATATTTAAAATATATTTAAAATATTAAAAATGATCTGAAATCTTTTAATATCTTATGCAAATGAGCTTCACGTAAATATGCTTTTAAAAGATGCAAAAAAAGACAGTTAATTATGCTTACCACAATATTTGCAATTTTGGAAATAGAAATAATTATCGTTTTTAAATTATATAAAAATAAAAATAACATGCATATACCTCTTTGAAATGTATATGTAATAATATTAAATTCTTAAATATATATATAAAAAATACATTTCAAAATTTAATTTTTCTCTGAAATCCCTTAATATTTAAAGCAATTAAGTTACAATTAAAAATGCTTTTAAAAGATGCAAAACATGAAAAATACAGCTGAAGAACATTATATTTTGTATGATAAGCCATAAAAGCACTAAACATTAAACTTGAAAAAAAGGTGAGATGTCCTCAAAGACTAACTAAATATTCAAATTAATGCATGTTCTTTATATACTGCAAAAGAAAAAAATATGAATTAATTCTCAAAACAAGAAAATTTTTTTGCTATTATGGTAATAAAAAATAATTATGTTTAAATTATATACAAAATAATTAAGATGCATACACTCTCTAAAAAGTCAACTTAATAATATTAGAAATTCTACAAAAATATATATTAAAAAAAAGACAAAAATAAAGCTGAAGAACATGTAGCATGTCCTTGATATGCAACCAAGCATGCATTTGTTCATGCATGCAAATTCAACTACTTTCAACACACGACACGTTCGGCTGAGTAGTGTGTGATTTGTAAGTATCTGAGATTGAAAACACCCACACACTCTCACACAGAGTACTTACAGGCTGCAGTTTCTGGGTAAGTAGTTGCAGTTTTTGACAGACAAGAAGAAGCTATCAAAGGAAACTCATCTGTCATCAACTATATCATGAAATTTCCACAGAGAGAGAGATGAGAGCGAAACAAAACGGAGCGAGAGAGAGGAAGAGTGTGGGAGGAGGAGGGGTTTGAGAGAGAAGTGGGGATGAAAGTGAGGGAGGAGAGGACGCCGCCGATGATTGAGACGAGCGGAGGAAGCGACAGCTCGCCAACTGTGAGGCTCGGAGGGGGAATGAGTGACAGCGATCCCCGCGGGTCTCTCTCTCTGTATGTGTCAGGAATGGAGAAGGAGAGAGTCAGAAATGTGCATTCAGTAGCATGACTCGCTCTGAGCAAAGACACACACGTGCAAACGCTGCTACACACACACATGGCTGCAGGCAAAGACATCAGAAAGAGCTTCAGCCCAACAGACACAAACGCATTCCTCTCTCTCGCTCTCTCAGTCTGTCTTTGGCCGAAACGCTCAAGAGGGCAGCGCTCTCATATATCTTCATATATTCTCCTTTTATTCTCATCTTTTCTGTGTCTTCTCCAACTTTATACAATCTCTCTCTGGCTTGGGCTTCAAACACGTATTTTTCTCTCTTTCTCTCTCAATTTTTAAAGTACTTTATTAGAGCACTTTATTATCTACACACCACCTATATATAAATGTCAAAAAATAAAATCAGTGACCGAAAAATGTGATGTTTTCCGATGTATAAAATAAAACAGAAAATATTAAAACATTATTTTATCAAATAAAATGTATAAAATAAAATAGAAAATATTAAAATATTACTTTAGAAAATAAAATGTATAAATAAAATTAATAAAATTATAACAAAAAAACAAATACTTAAAAGAAATACATTATAGAATATAGTATAATATAATTATATATAATAAAATAAAACTAAATAACAAAGCAAAATGCTAAAATGTTACATGAAATATTCAGTTTCTGACGTAAACTAATCTTAAAAAAATAAAAGAAATTAAAATAAATAAAATATTACTTCATAAAAATTAAATAAAATACTTTTTAAAAATAATAAGAAAGAAAATAATTAATATTAATAAAATAATTACATTTAATTTAATAATTAAATTACATTTAAATATTTTAATTTATTAATTATTCTAATTATATAATATTATAAATATAAATATATATATTTAATACTAAAAATAAAATAAAATCCTACCACTAAAATACTTAGTAAAAATATTGAAATATTTAGTAAAAATATTTGGGGACATGTAAACTAAGTTGGTGTCTCTGATTGCTTTGCAGTCATATCTGTGCTGCTGTTTGCTTTTCAAGAGCTCTAAATATCTGTTCTTCAAGTTCATGATAACCTGAGAAAACCTATCTGATCTCATGATGAAAACATACCTGTGGGAACTTTTTCGCAAGACGCGAAATACATACGAATAAGTACATATCACTGCAGTTTCCAACAGAAATGAACACTAGAGGCGGTAAAACAGTAATCACTTGTAATCGGCACGGATGCGAAATCCTTGGGTACAAATCCTAACCTAACAGCACATAAATGATCATTAGAAAAACCCACTCCATAACAAACATCCAGCAACACACTCACACTGAGCTGACTTCACACACACACACAATCACTATCAACCGCTGGAAGAAGCTCTCGATTACATGGCAGCCAATCAGAGCGAAGCACCAATCAGGTCTTAACGAGCGCTGTCAGGAGAGAGAGGCAGGAGTCAGATAACACCGTTTTATCAGTAGTATGCTGTGTGCTTTACACTGTATGAATTCATTACATAATACAGTTGTCAAAATGTGTGGAATACAGTAAGAGAGGGATACAGTATCTTGATGCCTGATGTCGCATTTCCAATGTGACTAATGAACCAGAAGTGATGCGAACTGACAATTTTGACATCATTTTGTTTTGATTATTTGATCTGATTATTTTAATGGCAACTGTATTTTATAAATAAATGAAAAATAAAAATTCATTGCTACCTGTAAGTATAAGCATTTATCGTTCAACATTTATACTGCATTTTTAGATTTTTTTTTATCTAAAATGAAATATACAACTGGCATTGCTAAAATATAAAAAAATCATTTTACTTTGTAAAGTAAAAAAACAAAAATAGAGTAAAAACTAATTTTGTAAAACTTTTTAAAGTTTAAGATCTAGCATATTATTGTTCCAAATAGCCATTGTTGCCTAAAATATAGAATAAATAAATAAATAAATAAATAAATGCAGCTAAAGAAACTGATCATTCAATATTTATATTACATATATAGATTTTTTTCTAAAAATGGAATGTATATATAAAAATGTATAAAATGCATTCTTAAATATCATCATACAATTTTTAAGAATATATATCTTTCCTAAAAATTAAATGTAAGTATAAAAACATACAAAATGCCTCTGTAAATATATAAAATGCAAAAAGTTTTTTCAAAAGTTTAATGTCTTTTATTTTGTTTAATACAATAATTTTAAATTGCTTTGTTTCTGAGATGCTAACTGGATGGCACTCACTGAATTAAACATGCACATAATCAGGTCATGTGACAACAATGTAACATATTACTGTTCCATATTTTTGCATAAAATACAGAAATATAAAAAAATAAATAAAAAATAAAAATGCATTGCTAAATATAGAAACTATTTCAATATTTAAACATTCAAAATTAGTATCGTATAATAACAGATTTTTTTTCTAAAAATGAAATGTAAATACAAAAATATGCTAAATGCATTGCTAAATATAAAAAAGCTTTCTTTTGGAAAGAAAAAAAACAACTTTAATGAACAAAAAAAGTTGCTAAACTTTTTTAAAGTTTAATGGCTTTTTTAATTATTTTTTATTTTATTTTAAGCTATTTACTTATTTTTATTTTTTACAATTTTTTTTCTTTCCTATTATGCTAACTAGACGCCATTCACTCACAGTAAAAACATTTATTACATAATGCATGCTGTTTCATACATTATATACAGTATATAATCAGCATACTACAGTACTTGAGATCATTGAGAACTATTATACCTAGAGAATGTGATCTGGGACATTCCCATTAATCTCAGTACCAGTTATTACTCACTCTAGTTATTAAATTAATTAACTTATTATTGGCAGTAAAATAAAGTGTGCTACATAACTGCATCTGACAACAATAACAGAAGAAAAATCTGATTTTACTCTAATGATTCTAGCCCCGCACACTACCTAGGGTGGACAGTATGTGAATTAGAACACAGTTCAGCTTCTGAAGGAAAATTCTATTTTTATCACATCAATTCAAGTCAGTCAAAAAATCAGAAGTCGCTCCTCAAAATGCCTGTTTCCCTTCGAAATAGTGCCGGGAGAAGCGGCTGTTATATCAAAAAGTGCAGTACAGAACAAGAGGTCTCCTCCAACCCCAAGACAGGATGTAATTATCACAGCGATTCACACACACACACACACACACCAGTACAGTAATCTGAGTCTCAGCAGACTTCATTAAGGATTTAATACCAATCTGCTTGACCCCACGACACCTAGTCATGACGCAGGGGAAGCGTGAAGTCCAGCTGACTCACAGACAGACTGACTTCACTCATCGCTCCGGGTGGAACGCAGTCAAATACTAAATAAAGTCATTTTACTTCAGTAATGGGACACATTTCTGAGAGTAATATTCAATGAAAAAAAAAAATCCTTTTCAATATTTATATTGCATTTTTCAGAAATATATATTTATATTACAGTTTTTCTCAATTGTTTACACACAAATTCTGGTA
>JAFVLL020016828.1:0-32910 GCA_021397915.2 Tor tambroides
TGAAGATATTTTGTAAATGTCCTACTGTAAATATATCAAAACTTAATTTTTGATTAGTATAATATGCATTGCTAAGAACTTCACTTGGACAAATTTAAAGGTGATTTTTCTCAGTATTTTGATTATTTTGCACCCTCAGATTCCAGATCTTCAAATAGTTGTATCTCGGCCAAATGTTGTCCAATCCTAACAAACCACACATCAATGGAAAGCTTATTTATTCAGCTTTCAGATGTTGTATAAATCTCAATTTCGAAAAATTGACCCTTATGATTGGTTTTGTGGTCCAAGGTCACATATATCTTCTGTTGAGAGTGACTTGAACTCTTTATTTCTGTAGATGCAAAATTAATTAGAAATCAGATAATCAGAGTGAAATTGTCCTGTAACGGAAAATGCGCATTGAATGATCATTCACTACAGACAGCCGTTCTGAATGAGGTTTGTATCCGCCTTGAACACTGTGTTCGGTTTCATTGTTGAGTTGTGTTGTTGCACCAGAGTTGTTTTAAAGAAACTGTTTTAAAAATAATAATAATTACAACTGTCTCATAATTGTTGTTGTTGTGTATTGTGTAATAAGTGTGGCATGATTTTTCATGTTTTGTTTGATTCTTTCGTGCTGGTCTTCCAGATAAGTGAAAAGCTAAAGAGCATGGGGCTGGAAGGTGAAAGTAAAATAAGCTGGAGAAAGAGTGAAGGTGGAGAGGTGTTTCATCAGGAGAGGAGCCGTACAGCCAGTTTAAATAAAAAATGTGCTAGACGGTAATCTGTGTGCCTCTTTAAATGTCTTAAAGTGTATTAAAGATGCTTCAGAGTTGTCTGTGTATTTTAGAAACAATTCCTCCTGTAAATAAGTAGAAATGACATAGGATACATGGTGCATATATACATTTGGGCTGGAAATCGAGAAGTCTTGCTGAGAATATATATTGAATGTGTGAGACTTCCAATTCATTAACCTATAGGCTGTTACACATAGGCTAGATATATAGATCACAAATTGTATTTATGTAATTATATTCTAATGCCTAGACCTACCCAAAAACGAGTAGGAGTTTGTTAGGAGCTATTCTCACTTTGACCACCAGATGGTACACTTCCTGTTGTGTACTGTTAAAACGGACACAAATAACGATATTTAGAAAAGCATGAATTATATAGTTAGAGCATCATGAAGCCCCCCAACAGTGAACATTTTGCATGTCTCCCTAATCAAAACATAATTCAATGCACCAGTTCATTAGCCCAGTAAAGAATCCAATAACCTGAAATGTCAGATAAAGCTAAACATCTACAATGTGATTTTTTTTTCTAGAACCAGGGTTGAACCTAGGCCTATGATCTGTTATTTAAAACTGAAAAATATTGTATAATACATTTATTAAAATCGATTGTGAAATTATTTTTCTAAAAGTTGTAGGCTTATGTCAATAACTTCATTAATGACTCTAGCTTGGCTGTATTGTGCATTCTTGCCATCTTAAATTTACCATTCAATACTCTAGTTTTAAATTATGTAAATATTGTTGTAACAACAACATAAAATTGTTTATACTTGGGTATATACAAAAAGATCTTGAGTAGAAGAGTCTGAGTTATGTGTAAACTGTATCCTCATTGATATGTAAAATGTAGTGATATGATTCTCATAATAAATGTAAAGGAAATATAAGGCAGGAAACATCATGTGCATATTATCCCTATTGTCAGATGATGCTTTGAAATGTGAAATTGTGAAATTTAGAAATACACTGTTTTTCTTCTGAAACTAATTTTTGTTTTATTACAATTCTTGCATGTACACAGAGATATTTCGGAGGTGGTTAAAATGATGAATTACGAATATTGTGAATTATGATTATTAAAAGTATTTTTAATTTACATTGAAAAAAGCTTGCAGAAAATAAAGTCCTGATACTTATTCGTGAATTGAGTAAAATGTTATCTTTATTTCAAATATGTTTCAAGCTTCTCAATTTCATTTAATTTTTTTTTTTTTTCAACTTTTTCTTTAACTTTCACTGTTTAACATTAAATTATATATTGGGATGTTTGCTAAACTGTTGGATTTTTCATAGAATATAACAACTGAATTCCTGCATCTCATTCTGATGCTCATTGTGAAGTTTAAATAAGAATGTAATTTAGAGAGGAGGGAAATCTTTGAAATCATGTAGATTTAAATCTTGTAAAATGTGTTAAGAGGTGTAGATATTTTATTGGCAGCTGGAAGCATTAACATATTTACCAAAAGATCTAATAAACAAATCTGTGAAGGGCAGAGGATTTGTTAGACTAAATGGCTAAAGGTCTGGTCCATATTGCAGCTTATTCTGTTCTGGTCAAGAAGCGCTCACTTAGACTGTTTAGAGGCGTGTTTATGTGAAATGACTGGAGAGAGAGGGCAGTGTTAAAATATGGGGTGAGTTATAACATCATCAGCTTAACCAATTAAAAACAAGATACAAGGTTTAAAAGATTTGTTTTCCATCTCCAACAGTTGAAGCTGTAAGTCTTGGTGTGTGTGATCTGGTGACTGTGTTGGCATGTCAAAAATCAATTCTGGGAAATGGGCTCGATACAGCTGTGATCTGCTATGGAGGTGAGTTTACGCAGATCATTATTGAGCCTGAATATTCAAAAATCACACAGTGGCCAAATTCCCTGTGAAAGACTACGCTACCCACAATCCTTGGACTACATAGTTTATTATTTCATTTTATAACTCCTAGTTCATAATTTTTAAACTCAGGAAGCAAAATTATTTTGTCCTCTGATTCCCCTTTTTTCTTCAGATTGCTCATATTCGCTGAATAGATTTTCTGGCATTTTAAATTGAGATAAAAACATAATTTAGCCAACTCATAGCTTTCATCAGATCTTACTGACACTTCAGTCAGCTGATTGAGAGCATGTCAGTCGAGTTATTAAAAGCAATTTGGAATACCAAACAGTAAAACACAAGCATTTCCAACAACGAGAACAGAAAAACAATAAGAAAGAAAGAAAAGAAACACCATCCTTTGAAGCATTAGCGCGCAAGATTAACGTGCAAGATGATTTTGGCGGCATCTAGTGGTTGTAAAACGCAATGCATTGTAATTGACGCTTTGCGGTGTGCTTTTTAAAGATATTTAATTTTTTTTTTTTTTTTTGTATTTCTCTAGATGAGTTAATTACAAAGCAGACTGTCAGAGTGAGATTGCCCTGTAATGGCAAACGCAGTGTATGATCCTTCACTATAGGCCATTTGAGGTTACTATACCTCACTTTTCAAGGATACAGTCTACATATCAAATAGCACCATATACAGACAGTAGGCTATAGTACCAATAATAATTTAAAAAGAATGTATATTTTAATATCCAAATTACAGAACTGAGTCACAGTTTATATTGAGATTTTATATTGAACAAATGTTTGCATGCCTGCTTAGATCACATTAAACTACAGATTAATGTTAATTGGGTAAATCTTGTTATTTGCCTTTTCTTTGCTTGAGATTTAGTTGCAATACATAATAAAATATAGATCCATATTTTTAAAAATTGTGTTTATCTATACATACCAGTGTCTAAAATAGGGTTCTGACAATCCATACACTATTTGTCCTCATAATTAGTGTTACTAGTTTTATTGTTTGCTAAGTTTTAAACTGCAATTTCTTACTTTATAGGAAATCAGTATATATGTTGGGTACCCTTTTGTACAGTAATAGTCAGTATATTAAATACATGATCTAATTTTATTGGCCATCATCATATGATTATGAACTAGGTAAACTAATTTGGATTTTGATATCAACATTTAAAATTAGTGTCTGACTCATTGTGATGTATCTAAAATACTGGACTGAACTGGCTTTTGCTCAAACTACAAAAATATGATCTTAAATCACACCAGGATGAACTCGGATCATCCACATGTGAGTGCACACACATTTTTGTCATATTCATCAGGATACGCTAGTCTAAATTTAGACAAACAAACATCTGAACGTATGTGGAAAGAAGAAACAAATAAGTTTTGTTTGTGTGTGCAAGATCTTTGTGAAGGACACTGTGTCAAATTAAAATGAACACATATGATGCTAACCCAGTCTCTGCAACATACAACATAGATACAATCAACACACATGCACACAATTACTCCAAACATAAGCTTTGACACGATGCAGACATGATCATGACAGTTGCACTGCTGTTTTTTTTCTCTCGGGTAACATAACATTTGTTATTGTGCACAGGTTAGGGTTGTAGCCTACCATACGTTCTTTAGTTTTTACTTAATTGGAACGTAAAGTCCAAACTAAAAGCTTAGCCTACTAGTTTGTAACTGTACTTTATTCATTGAAATACATCTGTTCTTAATCATGAATTACATAACAGCCTAGGTGTTTTTTACATGTAAATAGCTTTCAGAAACTGCATTTTGAAACTAATAAGTAATTTCTATAATTGAATTAGAGCTCCCTTAAAAGAGTAAAGTAAGGGATTACTTTTAATGTTTCTGTAATTTAATTAGTTACTTCTGATGCAATTGCATTAACCTCTTAACTGTCACAACCCCCCCCCCCCCCCCTTTTTTTGAACATAGACGTGAAAGTGCACTATTCGAACTTAAATTGTTATAATTCATAAATGCTTTTGAATATAGACCTAAGGTAAAATCATTTCAAAAAATGAAAGTATAAAAAAGTTATAGTAGTTTAAATTTAGTGTACTAATTTTATTTTATATAAAATAAAGATTTTATAAAATAGGTTTTAATTCAAAATTGCTATAAAATTAAAGCCATGTGTCGTTCCAAATTTGAAGTTGATATAAAAAAATTGAGGTTCCTACCATACACTGCAATTTTGTGTAGGCGTTATACCACAAATAGCCACCGGGTGCCAGCCAAACTCCTTTTTTTTCTTTTCTTTTTTTTTGATGCATTTTTCTGTCACAAATGTCTCAATTTCTCTCTCAATATTACTTCTATGACAAAATAACCACCAAACATGGAATCTTGAGACTCAGACCTTTCCAACGATATATTTTGTCACGATTATGAAAAGTTTTGATTCTAAAAGACTGTAATACATTTGGAATATGACACCTCCCACTAAGGGGGGGGAGCCCGCTAAAAGATTTTAATATACCATGATTTCCATGGTAACGCAGTGTCCGATTTCAAAATGGATTTCACAGCATGAATTTGAAGGTTTTAAGCTTTCAAATTATATCTAATTTATGATGATTACTAAAACGTGATAGGGAAAAAGGAAACGAAGAAGAATTTTTGTGACAAAGGTCAGAACTGCTGTTATGATGTATAAGTTTTGAGGTGCACTCTTGTCATAAATTAATCTATTACTGTTCCTACATCATTTTTAACAACAAACAGTAGAAAAAAATATCTATTTAGGACTTTCCAACGATATATAGTTTGTCATGATTAGATTAGGATTTAATTGTAATATATTGAAGTGAACTTCGGACGTTGGCAGTTAAGGGGTTTAAATACTGAATAGACTGTAGAAACATTCTATATAAATAATAGTAGATTCAACATCAAAATGTAACGTCTAATGTTAATATGTATGTTTTTAAGGTAAACTTCCCCCTTTAAATTCTTTGATCAATTCAAGAATGATTTGTGCAATTTTAGATTATTTGTTTGAAAGAATTAAAAGAGCAATTTTATGCCTATTCTTGTATTATTCAACTGGTCGAGGTTGATATGGGATTTAGAAAGTAATTAATAATAAGTAATGTAATACTTTTTAGAAAGAAGAATATAGGGTAACACTTTATTTTAAGGTGTCCTTGTTATACATGTTACATGTACTTGCTATTATAATTACAATAAATTATGCATAATTACATGCAACTAACCCTAAGCCAAACCCTAATCCTAACCATATAGTAAGTACACGTAGTTAATTAATATTGTGCAGTACTTAAATGTATAATAACACTGTAAAAAGAACACCTTAAAATAACCGAATATAGCATAGTAATGTAATTATACTGTTGAAGATGTTATTAGTAGCAGGTTATTAATTATTTTTTTTAGAGTAACTTACCCAACTCATTGTCTAAATGTCTAAAGTCTGTCAGGTAAATCGAGAGCTTACTGGTGTAATTCAGTCAATCTTCTATTTTATTGGAGGCTTAAATGTTTAGTTATACATCTTTTAAGCTTAATAGTGCAATACAAAATTAATTAGTAGTGCTTAAGTTGTAACTTAGTCACCCTTTACATCAAAATTAGCCTAGGGATAATGTTGGCACAGCTGGTGATTCTGTGCAATGGATTTAACCATGTTAAAATGTTTTTAAAAGGTGCAAGAGTTTATCTGTTTAGTCTGTCATTTCGTGTTTTGCTTCCTCTTCTCTCTTACAGGTCTTTTTGGGGGTTACTCTCTTCTCGAAGCAGTTTTATTATGTACATGATCTAATGAGCTGGTCACAGGCTCAGAGCCACTGCAAACAGAAATACACAGCTCTGGTTTTTGTGTACAGTGAGGAGGATCTAGACAAACTGGAAGCATCTCGTCCTCTTTTATACTGTGGTTATGTGTGGATGATATGAAACCTGACCATTCTGACTCACAAAACATCATGGAAAGTGAAAATACCACAACTCTCAGCACAAACTCGAACTGTCTCGCATTAGATGTTATTTCCTGGAAACGGGTCATTTTACTGCAGCAGAAGTGAGTTTCTCTCTGCATTTTAACAAATGTAATGTGAAAAGTTATATTTAAAAATGAATCCTAAAGATATTTTGTTTCGTTTGAAGTTCTTAAGCATGTTTGTTTGTATTTGTCTGTGTCCTTAGGTGAAGGCAAAAGGGTGGTGTTGTGAATGCAGGTGAAGCCTGATGGACAAGTGGACATCAAGGATCCTGTAATTAGAGCGAACATGTTAGCTAAGGTAAAAAAAGATTTCTTCAAAGTTCATGTCTGTGTGCTGTGAAGTGCTTCATGTTTTAATGTCATCAACACATAATATATCAAATATTTATCAATATATTTGTCATAAAGGATTTTGTTATTCCATGTTAGTCCTTTTTTCCCTTCAGATCAATGATGAATTTAACAAACTTGGGCTTGGCAATGCTATCAAAATACGATGGCTCACAAGGCAGGAATAACACTTGCACTTTGGATACTCTGTTTCTTTTTCTTATTTTGAATGTATTTGTAACAGTTTCTTATCATGCTGAGTTATAACATATAATGTAGGTCCTTTAGGTTTATCCATATATTGCATAGAAATGGTAATGTTAGAAAACACCTAGGCTGTATTAAATTAAAAGTAGGCCTAGTCAATCTTTTATCTGTATTTGTCTGTTTTTAAAAAATAAATTTTGGTTCAAACTTTAAAAAATGTTTTGGTTCAACTCTTTGAAATTATTTATTTTGATCACCAGCAGCATTTGAACCGTGTATTGAAAGTTTAAAATGAATTGTGTAATATTGCAGCCTTTGTCTTCTTGCTATGTTTGTATGTCCGTGTAATGCTTCCTTTCTTTGGAAAGTAGCTGTGTATTTCAACTGGAGTGGCAAACGAGAGGCAGAATTGCCCAAAATGCTTGTTCTTTTTAAATAATAAAATGTATTGCTATGTGTTTGCAGGGCCCTCAGATCAGCCTTCACCTGCAGCGATTGTAAAGGGGTGACATCCATTGCTGTAATAGGCCTACCATAAGGGGGACACAGCTTTTACTCAAAATATCAAATGTTTTTTTTTTAAACATTTTATTGAAATGCACATATATAACCACTTTATTTGTGTTAAAAAATATTATATTGTTACAACTACTGGATATTTCTGTTATCTGTGCTGCATGGTGAGAATATGCAAAGAATTGCCACCGCAAATGAAGAATGACCCGGGTAATGCACAAGCAGCAAGAATTTGATATTGAGTTAATTCAGTTAAATATTCAGTGACAATCCATAACAGTCAGAAGAGGGCGCCATCACACAGATTTTGCGCACTCCCTGCATGAGGTTCAGCTGATCTGTAATATTTACAGATTAACATACAGTTGTTAATAAAACAACTCACATGACTATTTAATTAATTTAAACATTAATTAATGATTTTTTTTAATTTTATTTTTAATGAGAAAGAGTAGGCCTATATTTTTCACCGCCTTTTTGTAAATATCTTGTAGTGCCTCATCATTACCACTAGAGAGCAGCACAGCCCAAGTATCGGTTTCATTCGCAAGTTACAACAAACCTGCAAATAGTTTGTGTGCTGATATTACGAACATAAAATCATCATGACACACAGTATGGATAAACATAATAATGATATGCAATTAAGGTGCATTGAAGACGTTATAAAACAGACTTTTGCTTATGCTAGGCACATCTTGCACCCAGGGACTTCTTTGCCACCAAAGTTAAGTGTTTTGCTGCATGTCCCTGTTTGCCCCTGTTGTCCAGCTGGCTTTCTCCATTGACAATCATTTCAAAATGTCTGTGTATTCAGACCAGTTAAAAGTAGGCTTAAGAGTAGGCTAATATCATAACAAGTGTTGGGGGTAACGCATTACAAGTAACGCAAGTTACGTAATCAGATTACTTTTTTTAAGTAGACCTAACTAGTAAACGAACGCATTACTTTTTCATTTAGAATTTTAGAATTTAATTTAATTTTACTCATTTCACCTGCACAAAAACACATTCAGTGTTCCTCAAAATTAATAAAAACTGTCAAATGCAAACTCAGAATATGACGCAAACCTGCAATAATCAAATATGTTAAATAAGACAAATATAATTTATGTATTTAATCCCATTTTATTAACCAGTGTCTTTGCTGCTGACCTTCGATGATCCAGTTCAACTAAGCAAAAATGACACATATTTCCTTCAGCCTGAGGCAAATTCATTTCACTTTTGGTGTGAAAGGGCTTTTACATTTGTAAAAGAAGAACTTTTTTATGTTAAAAACAAACAAGCAAGCCCTGCCCAGATAAAAATATCTCAAAAGTAACATAACACATTACTTTCCATAAAAAGTAACTAACGTAATTAGTTACTTTTTTAGGCAGTAACACAATATTGTAATGCATTACTTTTAAAAGTAACTTTCCCCAACACTGATTATAACTGAAAATCAAGATTTACCAGTACATGATTCTTTTTTATCTCAGTACATGATACATTTTTTTTTGGATCACCCTTAAAAGCATGAAATGTACGCTTCAGCAGAAATGATGTGAGAAATGTACTTGTGAAATCATTTAATGGGGTCTTTAACAACTGCTGATTCCTCAGTTATTGTTTCCACTTTGATATCACATATTTGGATAGCTAGTCAGGTAAGTTTACATTTGAGAGTTGACCTTCAGTAGTCATAGGTTCTTACTTGAATACTAACCATGAGTGCTAATAAGGGGTCAAATGCACTGTATATTGTCTAGGAAACAGTTACATCTGGAATAGCCAATGACTGCAGTCACAATATCTTATTAGTGCTCTGTATCAACAATAATATACCTCATGCCAAAAAGCTTTAGGGTGTCGTGTTGAGTAAATACTATCAATGTATGTTTGTAATAGTTTGTCATGTGTATAATCTGAAAGCTGTGCCATGCAATTTTAAAACATATCAGCTGTGGGCCTAATCGAGAATATATGTGTCTGTGACGCACATAATACGGCATTCTGAGTTAAAAAAACAAACCCTGCCCACCATCTGCGTCAAGTCACACTGTGTGTGGTTTCCAAGCGTGTTCACAAATGTGGGAATCTGAAGCTCCCACCTCCTCCGTGATAGCGCAGTAGATTCAGTTCTACCATGCAGCTGACATCTGATCGATGCTTTCACTTAATTTATTTGTTTGCCCAAGTTTCTTGGATTTTCAGGCTACGTTGGGTATTTTTTATTCTATTAAACCTGCAAATAAACAGCGATTTAGGATTTGCAAAAATGTTAAAACAAATTAAGCTTTTGACGTCAATATCAAATGATTATTCTGTGCACGCCATGCTTGGGTGCATGGTGTTATTAAGGCAAAAGGGGGCATAGCAAATGCTAAATTAAATGTATTTTGTAACCTTTTAAAAATATACATTTTATTAATTAAAGCATTGTCACTCTGAAGTCTCAGACTTTTGAATCCCATTGTATGTCAGATTTTGCAAAAATATATAAAAAAAAATGACAGCATATATTCATGCTATATCATTATATATATATAATATTGGATTAATCTGATGTGAGTAATTTGGGGGTTTTAAAAAAGAAATGTGAGGTCATGAGTTCAATGATATATGCATTTCTATGCTGATATATAGCAGTAGTATTACTGATATTTTGTAAAACCACAGCATAAATATATATATATATAATTTTAAAATACATATCAGTAATATTGCTGCTTTACTGCAATAGCATACCAATAGCATAGAATATCAGCATAGATTATATGTTTTATCATGTTAAATTTATATCAATGTATATCATGTTGTTAATCATTACACTACAAAGCGTGTAATGATTCAGTGGACAAATGAAGGCTGCCAGTGCTGTGGGTGTGTGTCAGTAGGAGTGTGATGGCACGTGATCATGTGTGTGTCTGTGCGCAGGGGAGGTGAGAAGATATGCATTTATAAGTGGGTGAAATTGTGATGCATTTCCGCCGGCTCATCAGGTGTGGGAGGCAGGAACACCTCTCTGTGTTTGGACCCTTATGACTTTATATGAGCATGAATTTTTCCAAAGGGGAAATCTCTCTTTTGCATCAGCTCAGATCCATGATGCATCCGAATGAGATCATTCATCACAGGAAAGCACTGCATTTATTCGGGACAGTTAGTCATGGACTGTTTTTACATTCAGGCCCCCGTGATGAAACGGAAATGGCGACAGATCTTTTCTTCCGTGTTGTGATGTATATCCAAGTGAAAAGGTTTATTAAAAAAAGAACAAATGTAGGATGGGGAGTTATTGGTTGTTAATTGGATTTTGAGATGTGGGCAAAAGTGGAGGCAGATGAACGTGAGCTTGCAAGGTAAGGTTTAAGAAATAGTTCACCTAAAAATGAAAATTTGCTGAAAATTTACTCACCCTCAGGTCATTCACGATGTAGATGAGTTTGCTTCTTGATGGGAACAGATTTGAAGAAATTCAGAATTCCATCACTTGCTCATAAATGGATCCTCTGCAGTGAATGGGTGCCGTCAGAATGAGAGTCCAAACAGCTGATAAAAACATCACAATAATCCACACACCACTCCAGTCCATCAGTTAATGTCTTGTGAAGTGAAAATCTGCATGTTTGTAAGAAACAAATCCATCATCAAGGCATATTAACTTTAAACCCTAATATTGTGCCAACTTTAATCTTATATAAAATTTGACATATTTTAAAATATTGTTATTAACCTAGGCCTATATAGTGATAGGATATCGAATAGTTTTTAGTTTCAAATCACCCCTTAATACATCACATTGCAATTGTTCTGATTGATAATATGTTTAAGTATTTCACATAAATGAACAACACACTGTGCTTTTCTAAAATAAAATGTGTTTCCAATAAGGTAAAAATACCCCAGTTTCAATGGCAAATACCCCCGCCCCCCTTGAAAAAAAAATTCTGCAATTTCTGATAATGTTACTTCTAGAAGACTTACAAATTCTTTCCTAAAATTTCCATTTAAACCATCTTTAAAACATTTTTGACATATTCCCCATTAGGGGTTGGAATCGAAAATCAATTCCAATTCCAGAATCGGATACTTAAGGTCAGGAATCGGATACTTGTTGTAAAATTAAAATTTCAATTCCATTAATCAATTCCTGGGTGTCCTGTCTTTTTTATTTAGGTGCGAAAAGGGGCTGTTTAAAATGTATTTGTCTTTGAATCATTCATTCAAGAGCTTCATTCAAAAACATTGATTCATCCAGCAATGAAACAAGTAAATCTTGAGTGAGTCATTAAATCTCTCCATTCATAAATTCCATGAGATTTTGTGGAGAACTGTGAGAGAACTACAACCTCCATTTAAAACAAACAAAAAAAGGTCTGAATTTATCCAGAATTTTACATTCAAACAGCTCTTAATCGAGTTCAGTTTTTATGTAGCAGGTTGATTTTGTTCATGGTATTCAGCAGCAATTAAATGTTTTATAAAAAGACACACAGAATAAATAAGTTTGATATCTAAATGTGTGTAGATATTTTGTCTCTCTCGCTCTCTCTTATGTATTTCTGTATTTCTCTTATGTATATCAGTTTATTACTTTGAGCTAAATATTGTTGCTGTTTTGTTACATTTTTAAAAATGCTTAAGCATGAACTTGTAAAAAAAAATGCAATTTTAACAGTAAAACTATTTTAAAATGCTGTGGTAAAAACCTGTTAATTGCCTACTGGTAAGTTCCTTCACTCTGATTTTTTTTTTTTTTTTTTTTACAGTGATGATTATAAAGAAACAGTTTTTGTTGACAACAATAACCACAGCTAGATGTGCCCAGCAGTCTGAAGCAAATGTTTCCCTGCCACTTGAGTTTATAGATTAGAAAGAGGAAAGATTTTCATTTTCTGCTCCTGATCACCCATCAGCAGGGCCCATTCACTGACTCATAATGGTCGTTTCTAAGCAACATCAGCAGGAGTTATTCGGCAAGAAGTCAATGCAACATAACTGGGATGCTTCTGAGGTCAGAACTTCTCTGCCCTGAGTAATGTGTTCATTTTGAACAGAAGAGTCCCTCAAGCACTAAGTGCTTTCAAGCTAGGCGAGTGTGTGAGAAGCAGCAGCTCCGTTAAATTAGAAAACAAAAAATAATGCAAGAACAACTTGTAACGGTGCACCACAAACACATGCATGTGAAAACAGATCGACATTAGAGGAAAGATGCAAAAGCACTGCACAAGTTCAGCATAGCCTGAGCCAATCATGTTTCATTAGCTCAAAACAAGTTACATGGCAGCATCTTAAGCTACTTAAAGATCTAGTTGCCATGACAACAAGAATGCTACAAAGCCTGCATCTACTCTAAAGAGCCAAAATCCTATTAAAGCTATTTTTCAGCGATGATTCAATAAAGCAGCATTAGGATGCTTTTTAGCACTAGATTTGCTGCATGCAGCCCTGGGACAAGGCTATAGGACTTTGTAAGGAAATGCAAGTTATTATTTGGACATATTACATAATAAGGAAGGATCTTAATGTTAAAATAGTAAATTGTGGTTGTTGTGTGATCGTGAGATTTTATTTTAAACTTTAAACTTGTTGTCTCCCTGAAGCACTTTACAAACCTCCACACTGTCTGATAAGCCATGAACAAACCCACGCTTCTGTCCTTAAGGATTTACGTCATGGAGAGAGGTGGGCATTTAAAGTTAATTCTTGTTTATGCTTCTCTGCCTGTGTCCTTCATTAACACTTTCATCAGTGGAATCAGTTTTCTCTATCTGAAGGGGAATGATGTCAAAGTCTCATCCTCTGACATATTGTTTTAGAAATAGTATAGCTAAAACCCTGCAAAATGCTTGTGACTATATTAATTTAAACAAATAAAGAAATAGCTCACAATAGCTCACAGAATACATACATACATTATATATATAACTTCAATAAACTTTTAAAATAGTCCTTGAACAATGAACTTTTATAAAACAATTTGAATGACTTGTAATGTGAAACACAATATAAAACTTGATTTTTGAGCCATTAATTAAAAACAGTTAATTAAACATTAATTAAAAACTACAAGGTGAAGCTACAACCCTGCAAATGCTTGTGAACGTAATTATTTAAATAATTTTTAAAAATGCTCAAAAAACAATATTAATGGGTGTGTGTGTGTGTATATATATATGCATATATATATATATATATATATATATATATATATTGTATATGTATATACTGTATATATAATCCTTTTAGTAACAGCACTCATGGTCATGACCTCTTTCTTTCTTTAAAAACTTATTTTGAACTTATTTTGAACTTTAAGTTCTTTTCTGAGGCATAGTGAATGACATAATTGCTTGAAAAAGAAAGTACAACAATACATTTGACATTGTCATTGCTTAATAGTATTTAATATGCAAAACTACTAACAAAATAATATACATTTGTTTAATATATTTGTAATATATTTGGATAATATATTTTTTTGCAATTGCACGGAGAACGACTTTTCTATGGTGTGGTTTAAATGGCATGGTGATTTTTATATCTAATTTCTAATAAATCATTTTTAAATAACAGCTAATTAAATAATCAAATGAAGAGGATTTTTATTCCTGGATTATTTCTATTGCACTCTGTTGGCAAAAACGCTGGCAGAATAAATAAAAAAAATCCTTCAGTTTGTAACCCAATACGTAAAATGCTCTGTCATGGAGCTCTATGGTGTTACTCCACATATGCAGACAAAATAGCTTTCCCCTTACGACACAGTTGGCTCATGTATGGCAGCACAGGCTCTGCTCTCTCTTTAACTCATATTAAATTCCACTGCAAGGGGGAAAGAGAGAGGAGGGGTGGAAGTTTGAGGGAAGAGTTTGTGGTTTGAGACAGCACGCTTCCACTGGGCACCATGCCAGAACCTTTTCCATCCGGCTCATGTCTGCTGCTGGGTTATATATGTGGCTGGTGATGTAATGCTCAGGACAAGATCCAAAAGACAACTCCCCTTATTCTTTTCCAGAAAGCAGACAGTGGAAAATTCAGGTGGGGACGCCAAGCAATGTAAGCTACACTGACAAAAGAAAGAGTTGAGCAAACTTAAAAGTTTAAGACAACCAGCTTCAGCAGATTTTTGAGTTTTCTCAGCTTGTTGTTTTAAGTTTATACAACAAAAAGTTGAGAAAACTCAAAAATCTCCTAAAAAAATAAGTTGAGAAAACTCAAAAATCTGCTGAAGCTGCATGGTTGTCTTAAACTTTTAAGTTTGCTCAGCGTTTTTTTTTTTTGTTTGTTTTTTTACAGTGTACTTTCTACAGGAAACAGGAGACAAAATGTACCCAACGTGCAATTAAACTCATTTTAATAGCTTTTTGAAGCGTCATCATGCAGTTCAGAAGAATAAATAAAAAATCTAAGATGTAATTTCACTTAAATTACATCCTTGGAACAATGTGTTCTTTTAAATGGGAGTTAGCTTCTGTATTAAAGGCCAAAGTAATTGGAAGCTTTGTAGTACATGAAATAGGTAGGGCTTGTTAGCTTTTAATAAACTTCACAGTTACGACTTTTCATCTACAGTAGACAAAAGAAGCATGTCTTATCTCACCTGATTTCTGATCTTGTAAAAATGCATATGTTTCAGCATTATTTTTTATTGTTACTATTTACTGAGGATGAGATGGGAGGTCATGTTAGAGTTTATGTCATGAGAATGGAACTCAGTATAGCAGTTTACATTTTGATCAAAATAGGCCAAGAAGATGGCATTATAAATATAGCAAGCAGCTAACCTTTTCACTTAGTTATGAAAGAGAGAAAAATTATTGAGTGTGAGTTTGAGTGCAAAGTAGGACATCAAAGCAGAATAATTCACATTTAATGGACAATTTAATAAGCTATAAAATTGTACTAAGAAAACCAAAGGACTCAGACAGTTTAAAGGAGTCACAGACTATTTTACAGCCAGATGGTGTTTGAATTATGAGCATTTGAATAAACTGTCAGGCAGTAAAAATCCTTGACTCTGAGTCAGTTTGGTTTTAGATTATTTTGATAATGATGCATTACTATATTTGTAATAATATTTGTGAAAGCATTTTTATTCTTATGGTCCATTTTTAGTGTAACTGACCTATTTTATACTTTTCAATAGGCCTGCTGAATGAATTCAACCAAATTTTGGTCTCTTAGATTTTCCACACACTCTCAGAAAGAAAGGTACAAAAGCTGTCACTGGAGCAATACCTTTTCAAAAGGTATACCTTGCTATCTTATTTACCCATAAAGGGTGCACATAAGTACCTTAAAGGTATATATTAGTACCTAAAATGTACATATTAGTACCTAAATGGTACATAACAGTACCTACCATAAAGGCTTGTTCACACCAAGAATGATAACTATAAAGATATCTATAGCAATAAATATATTAGTGTCCACACCAACGGATAATATTTTATAAGTGTGTGTGCAGTTTTGTCATGCTTTAATAAATTAGATGGATTCTGATTGTCTGTCAATGATTTTATCGTTCATAAGTTGGAAAAAAATCATTCTGAAAGTGATTCCAACAATATTGTTCCTCTGTGATGTTATTGTTACAGTTGTGATGTGAACATTCTATTCTTATACGATTAGAACTATTTTTAAAACTTCATCTTCATTGTAATCATTAGTTATTGGTCAATCACTGCAAAAAATAAAAAAAGTACCCCATAATAAAACAATAAGTGCACTTTTTGCTGGAAACCACTCCAATAATGTGTCATTCAATAGCCTTGTTATGGGATTGTTTTGGCCTTCGGTTATATTTTACGTGCGTCACTTTCGTAGCATTTCACGAAACCCAAAAGATCCCATGACAAACACACTCAAACATAGCATAAACAGCCTTTATCTGATGAGTATCTAATAAAAGTGGAACTATCAGAGTGGGTCCCACTCAATTCACTGACTCATGGCTTTTTCAGGCATAAAGTGTTTCCGGCGGGACAACAAACACCCACATGGCCCTATTAAATCGCCTGAACATTCAGAATGAGTTATTTGGTTTGCATCCTCATTCAGCCTGTTTTTCCTGTCTCTGATTCTGTCATGTAATCCATTTGTGTACTCACTATCAGGCCTCATTGTAGAATGACACATTTCATTTTTCAATATTTGAATTTCATATTTAATTTCACCAGAGAACACAATGTTCTCTTTGTGCTAACTGGATCAAATCCTTTAAAATATTAATACTATGGTCTTTGGGCTTTCAGGCAGGGTTCATTAGTGCTCAGAAACTGCTGGCAGTATGTAGACATCACACTAATGATCAGCTGTTAATTATTCATATGTGTTTGCCTGTATAATAAAATACCTGCCTTGTGTATAACGGAGAGCAACTGGGGATTTATAATCGCTATGTTTTTGCTTAATATTCTCAGAAACAAGAGTGACAGACAGACAGAAAGTGTTTCTGTATCTGTGAGAGTTCTTTGAAATGATCTGGTATGATTTGATATTCAGTCTTGTGGATCCATTTTGGAAGAGATGCAAGCCATCTGGGCCATCTGGTGTTATTGAGATGTTTTTTAAAGAGCTCTGTGTGTATGAGAGAAAGGATCAAAGGAAACATCTCATTCATCTTCTTTGAGCATTTTTATTTTTATTAATATGATCACCTTAAGGCAGGGGTTACCAAACTTGATCCTGGAGGGCCTGAGTCCGGCAGAGTTTAGTTCCAACTTGCCTCAACACACCTTCCATGGAAGTTTCAAGAATACAAGACATTGATTAGCTGCTTCAGGTGTGTTTGATTAGGGTTGGAGCTAAACTCTGCAGGACACCGGCCCTCCAGGACCGTGTCTGGTGACCCCTACCTTAAGGTATTAAAATGCGAAATGTTGCATTGTCCTCACTGATTTCTTGCAGCCTTATGCCATATTCAGTACAACAGCACTCTTGCTCATGTGATACTGCTTAAATGGATGGAACTAATATAACGAGCTATGCAAACACAAATGATTGTAAATCCACGTGGCAATCACAATCAGCACAATTTGCAAGAGAATAAAACATGTTTACTCATCACGCAAATGGCTATTTTAGCAGATCAAACCAGAACACTGCCTGTGTACTTTCTTGAAATAAGTAAAAATAAATGCATGCAGAAAAGAAAACACAATTATAAAACTGGCAATAGACAGGATGATGCATCTTCTAACAGATGGCGATGGAGAGAGTCCAAACAGAGAAAGAGAGAGTGTTTCCCACTCATATTGGTTTATTTTGTGTGCATTAATAAACTCATCCAAAGTGCTTTCTGAAACATGTACAGCCTTATATCATAGGCTATAGGTAGGGTATCATAAACAATAAGTTACATGGATAAAACCTGGAAATGGATTTGTTGCAAAAATATAGTACTACCTCTGGGAACACTGTAGCTCCAAAATATGCAGTTTGATAACTAAAGGCAAAACAAGTTTTATGAAATAGATGAGATGTTGCGCAATAGCATCTGCATGAGATGTTATGTATTATGTTATGTGAGATGTTGTGTTATGAAATGCCAAATGTGCTTGAAGTGAATAGGAAACTCTTACTAGTCGTTATAAATATAAATGTACATGTACATATTACTCCGTCCGACATAATGCATGCATGTTAACCTATCTATAATACGTTCTGGACGGTTCCGAGCAGTCACGCACGTCCATCCAGTCTATTCTAATAGCATCACATGCAGTGTTTCGCGCATACAGGGAGAGACCACATTGACTGTACACACACTTGTATAACCGTTTGTATAACACTTCGGCGTACTCGGCTTCCCCGGACCAACCACACTCTTTTCCCCCGTCAGCGTCCCATTCACCAGCTTTCTCTTACTACTGATTTGCCCATACGCAGCGCACGCCGTCACTGGCCATGGGTGTCCACGTGAGACGTATGACACACTTATGTAAAAAGACTGGCGGTCCTTTCGGCCAATCACGGCGCGCTTCTGGTATTTCCGCATTTTCCGCATGCAAATTAGCGGGGTTTGACCAATTGGAGCGCTCGGTGGGAGGAGTTTGAATTCAGGTCATGCTGCGAGCTCGGGAGATCCAGGGCAGCGGTGTGAGGGAGCATTCAACGCTGAAGTGTGTCAAACTGATGCTGCGGCTTGACTGGAATTTCAGGAATATATTTTATTTTGCCGGACAGGACGGAGACCTGCTTTGAGACGTCCATCCTGTACGAAAAGGAAGACTGTTTAAGTTGTCAGGTAGGATACATTCGTGTTTTAAAGAGCCGGTTGAGTTGTATAACACTTTCCATTGACTGCAATGTGACCAGTGTTCATAAACAAGTTTTTGTCGTAAACACAAAGTGATGTTCATATAGATGCACGGTCACATATGTTAAACACACCGATTCAGTCATATATGTGTCAAAGATTGTTATTTTGTATGTATTAAACTTATGCGTTGCATAACTGTGTCAGCGATTAGGTCAACTTCGGTCAGTGCTCTAGAGCAAAGACCTATATATCACTATAGTTTTGTCCTCCTTGTTTACCTCAACCAGAAAAGCCATATAACTTGTAAAATTTAAATGCACTCTATTTACTGAGACTGCAATATATTTGGGTAAATGTATGAGGCAAGAACTCGTAGTCATGAGTCAGCCTACTAGCCTCATTGTTATGGCAGACCATTTTAACATTAATTCCTTAAAACTAACTAGTATCCTTTTATTGCAGGTACTTAATTTTACATGTCAAGTAACTAGTATGGATTCAGTTAGTCACTTATTTAAAAATGTTCTTACTAACAACTGGAATACATTCTACAGTTTAATAAATGTTATTACTCAGTTTGTCATAGGATAGCTGCAATAAATGCTAGTACATATTCCTTACATAACTACACAAATATCTTAGTTACTAGAATAAGTAATAGTTTCTAAAGGATAAGTACTAGTAGCCTAGTTAAAAAATAACTACTAGTAACATAAAAGTAGACACTGTTAATAAAATAATATATGTTTAAATAGCTTGCCACACATTTCCCTCGCAAAAATGAATGAATCTCAGCCTCATCTACTGTATAGGTCTGGATGTGGTCGTTATACAATCATTGCAGGCTGTATATATAATTGTCACGAGTATAGAGTCATGTATGTTAGATAATGTCTTGCTGTAACACATGCCTCTGTACAGTTCAAACTTATGCATGAGACAATGAATGAAGCACTTAGCCTATTGCATGGTTTAGTTTGTGTTAATACATAACATTTGAACCAAATTCACTGCTACTATGTGATCATTTTAACTAAGAATAAAGGAAACAAATTTATTTCTTCAGGAAATGTTAGGCAGAATGATAGTCTTAGTCACCATTCATTTTCATTGGATCTTTTTGCCATACAATGAAAGTGAATGGTGACTGAACTATCCTTCTGCATAAATTTCCTTTTGCATTCCACAAAAGCAAAAATGCTGTATGGGTTTGGAATAACATGAGGACGACTGAACTGTTATTTCTGGCTGTGCTTTGCTTTTGAATTGATTTTTAAAAGGGTATATATAGCCTGAAGTTGGCAGTTGTCCACCTATGTTGCAGCGTATGCCGGGTACTTGAGCTTGAAGTCAGATATGCGGAGGTGGGGAGGGGGATGCTTGCAGGCTATTAAAACTGACCTACTCCTACAAGAGGTGCTCCAAATACCTTTATCTGCCTCTAATGTATCGAGCACGTAAACTTGCATGTGCATTGGCTTACAACAAACTGTCAAAAAGTCCAAATTTATTTTTATAGAACTTTACACAAAACACATTATTTCAAAGCAGCTTATGGAAATAGCATATATTGGCCTAGGTGATACATAATAGGTTCATTTTGTGATTTAAAAAAACAAAACAAAACAGGCAGCTAAGGTTTTTCTTTCTCAGCATATCTCTCTCCCTGGTCTTTTTCTCAAAGCTGACTCATACATTGTTTGCAATCATTTCCCAAAATGTTTTGTGTGGTATAAGCTAATTTGCATACAGTCTGCCATTTTCATTTGCATATGCTGTGATTTATTCTATTTAAAGTGTACAGGTTGAATAAAAAGTAATAACTGTTTATAGTCTTTAAGATGTTTTCATTCAACATCTGCTTACATTTGGCAGATGCTGCGTTTTTTTTAAATGGAATCAGGAGGTAGAATATCAATTTTGTATTCATTTAATCTATTTTCTTGACCAAGACAGTGAATGTTGCACAGCTTGATCCAAATGAGAAACTAGAGACGCGTAATTGTTAGATCTATTTTTATACATAGAGATGCTGGAATAATGGTTAGCATGCAGCACTGACGTAATCAGGAACTGACCATAATTTGCTCCTAACTGTAGTTGGGCACACAAATAATCGCCTTTTCTAATACTAGATAAGATATAGATTCACATTTTAGCATCTACTATTAAGGATAGCACCTGAAACTGAAATAAAATATGATTGCTTTATCTGTGTGAGTGGAAACAATGGCTTTCTTCAAATAGAGCTGTTTTAAATACATGCTGTAGGGCCAAACGGATCGTTGTTGAACGCCGCACTCTGACTATAAAAGAGATAGTGTGGGTGAGCAATTTTTGGTGATGTGTCTGATATCAAGTCTCGCTCAACAGGATAGGCTGAAAGCACTGGCAGTTGAAATGGGATTGGCTGCTGCAGGAGAGGCAGTAGGAGGGTAAGAAGCAATGACGCACGAAGACTGTCCTCGGGTGCATTTTTATGTATTTACAGATTATTCCTGGCAGAGCGCCACACGCGCAGTCCATCAAGCCAAAGCTTTCGTTGATATTATCTTTCCAAGTTTAAACTTTAGTCTGTTGAGTGGTTCAGTAGATGAGAAACAGGGCAGTCATGGAATTAGATTATGCTGAGGATGTGATTGTTTTAAACTACAGTTTTTATAGCAAGTTTTGGTGATTGCATTTTTTAGTGTTATGTTTTAAATTGTGTACATTCACAGTATATAAAGAATGCTGTCATATCTGTAGCCTAATAAAAGTCATTTTATTCTACATGGAGCAGGTCGTCACCTGAATACTGCTTATTTTATCTTTAACCACTAATTATCAGACAAGTTTTGATCATGGAATAAATTAATAGTTAACTATAAGGAGTGCATTTTTTTCATTGCTGTTGGTTGCGAAATTGAGTGCACTTTTAGGTTATTTGCATAAAGTGGTTCCATGTGAAGAATATCTTTGCAGTTAAAGTGACTGCTGTTTCATTTGTGGCAAACTTGCAACTATTACAAGTGTTTGGCATTCAAATTTAGTTTTATTGCATTACATAATTGTCTAGTGCAGACAGAATGTCATATATTGGCATGGACCTCATACACTAAACTGTCATATATCATTCTCTGTATGCCTCTGATTTCATCAGTCTGTAACTTGAGACAAAATGGGTCTTCCCGAAATGGATCCTGCCCACACAAAGCAAGTGAAATCAGTGCGTATGAGCTTAGAGATAATACAGTTGTGATTTCCCTTGAGGTGTTTTCCAGCTGCTAACCTGGCCCTGCCACTTTCACTTTCTCTGGAAGAGAAGACCATCTGTGCACCTAAAGTACGTAGATGAGTGGGAGTGTAGATAAGTAATTGATTGATAGAGTGCTTTTTTCCTGGGCAGAGAGCGAGAGAGAGAGAGAAAGGTCTGGTTGGAACCAGTTGTGGCTGGATATGCTTGTTGCGTTTTGTTTTAAAGTGGGTACCAGGATAACGTTTGGCCTTTGTTCACTTTGCACGCACATCTTGATTTGGAGATTCCAGAAACACTTCCCAAAGTTATTGAATTAATTTACTTACCTGTCTGAATTACCTTTTTAAAGGTGTTACCTTTAGAACCAAGGGCGCAAAAGATCTCCAATACTCCGCTGTGCATTGCGGTAATTCATAGAGTAAACAAAACATGCCGAATTTAGGTTTAGCAGAAGGATGAGACACTTACACAATCTAATCTGGAGGTCCCAACACCTGCCCTTGTGTAACCCCAAACACACGTGTCTTCTTGGAAAGATTTGGTTAGCTAGATGCCTACTCCTTGCATTATTATCAAACAGCTGTTTACAAGGACACTTTGGAATATGACTACCACAAAGACTTTAGGATTATGTAAGGCTAGGCGACACTCAAGCAACTACATCATTACATCAATTCTAATGAGTCACATTAGCTTGTCAAAATTTAATTAAGTCGTGCGCAGGTAGTTGTATGCTTGTCATTGTTTTTCAAAGTAAACTTTAGAGCGTGAAAGTTTTCACCGACTGAAATCGGTCAAAATCACGTAAATAATAAATAAAATTTCCCTAAACAATAACAGGGCTTAACATCAAGGATGTTAATAATAAAAAACAACAAATAGTTATTTTTTGTTGTTTTTGGCATGCGTGACCATTACCACAGTAAAAAGTAATACTAGCCTATTTGTCTGTTCACACAAAATGAAATGATTGACTTTGGTACTTGTGCACTGGTTTACAAATTGACATTACTTCTTGCACTTAAATTACTTAAAATCACTTGAATTTTATTGGTAATACTTAAAAACATGTGAAAAAGATCAACTTTCCTTAAGGACCACTCAGTGAAAATTGCCTCTAGACTTGAATATAGTTTAATTTTTGCTCCTCAACCCATTTATAAAGAATTGGAGAGCTCTACTAATAATCAAACTAAAAGCATACAAAACTAGGCTGTATATAAGTTAATGAATCTGTAAATATTCTCAAATCTCAACATGGTCCAAAAGAACAAATGTGTGTCAGCAGATTGTGTAGTACAGCTACAGCCTAAGAACAGATTTCCTGTCACATGCTACTCTCAAATAGTGTATTTCTAAGCCATGACCTGATGGCACAGGATTCGCGCCATGACATCACGGAACACAGACATCAATCTCCGTGTCTAATCTTTTTCAGGACTGGTGAACTCAATGGCTAATATCAGATGTAACGATTCATTAAGAGAGTTGAGTCAACTGACACCACCATTAAAGGCTCATTGTGTGTTCATTTGTTTTAGTCTCTTGGTATAGTTAATTAAAAAATCACATTGGTGTGTAGTTTTTTGCAGTGTGTTTTTACCTTACTTTATAACTTTAAACCTAGTTCAGTCTTCTTAGCCCTGCCGAATGTCTTGTTTACAATTGAAATATACATATACATTAAATAATATATTCTTTTGGTTTTGATAGTATTTGCACCATAAAAAATGCATGGTATTTAAATATTGCATAATTAGTTCTAACTGTGTTGAAATGTAAACATTTGAAGAATATGAGCTATTTGCATTCAGAACTGTCTGTAAATTTATATAAGTCCTCCTTACATAAAGCCAGTAGTCCATGTGCCATTGGTACACATTCAATTACATAAATGTCTCTAACTTGATACTGAGTTATAAAACTGCCCGCAAGGTGGTTATGTGGTTCATGTGGATCTTTACTTGGTTAACATACAATATTGTTTTTGCTACAGAGAGAAATATTAAATGTATGCATTTCAAAGGATGCGTTTTAGGATGCAATGAAAGAAGCTGAAGATCATATACTTTGCAATACATTATTTTGCTTCAGACTTATGTAATTAAACTGTATAATTAAGTTACTCGACTTATGGAAAGCTGTCCAATTTATCTTTCTTGACTTCTGTGTTTCATAGACAAACACAACTGAATTCAGCCAGTTTACTGTGGAGTAACAGTTGTTGGTCTTTGAGGTCAGTGACCTGAAAAAAAAAATGCTGAATTGGCAGTGGGATTGTGACTATAGGCGTGTTTGATAGTGCTGGAAGTGGACTTGGACATGATATTTTTAGCAGGCAAAGTTTGCTTTAGAGGCCAGGGAGGTACATGAATTTGGCTTGTAAAATAAGGATTTTGAATACTGGTAGATTGATTGCTTTGAATTGTGTGTCTTTTAACAATGCAACAGTTCAAATGTAAGTGTAATGTGTAATTCAATTTAAATTTCTTTTACACTTGCTATTTACACTTTGTTTTTCATGTTATTATACTTGTATACTAATAAGAAGATAGCACGGTCTTTGTCTCTGTAAAGTTAGTCTAGTGTAATAGCTACACACATAATTATGAAACAATGTGGTCAAATGTTACCTTTTTTTTCATGTGCTTCAAAATTGTGGTTTCTTCCATTTAGTTTTACCAATCACTGCAGAGCATGTTCCCAGTCATACCTATGATTGTATTAGAAAGAGATATCAATATAGGTCTGTCAGCTGTAATTATATTAAAATGCAGTGTTCTGCTTCATGCCCCCCGGGTAGAGTCTATCACAGGAAGATGCCCTTAGGGTTTAAATAAAGTTCACATTAGTGGCTAATAATGTGTCATTTGAAGGTCACATCTCTAGATCACCTGATTATATGACTTTTAAGAAGGACAAAACTAGTCATTTTCATTAGGTTACAAGGTTTATAGTTAAAGATTCACACTGAAAGGCTGAAAGCCACGTTTTTACGTGCTGGGGTTTACTTAAGCTTATTTGACTTGCGTCAAATATATGGCTTAATAATTGATACTGTCTGTTTATTTCACTTTCTGTCTTGATTAACAGCGTCACAGTGCCTGACCAGCGAATTACTATATAACTAGAAATCCAAAGGTTAGCGTTGGCGTGTTATCGCCCTGTGGGTTACTGGGTTACAGTAGGCACTCAGCCAGACATATTAATGTCTCATTGGTGCTAATAGTTCAAACAGTGGGGTAGGGCAGCAAGTGATTAAACCATTGACGTACATTGCAGGTGGGGCTGGCATTATGGATGTACTGTGTGATTATATAAAGGCTATGATTTTTGCAGTAACTTTTGTTTGGTAGACGTCTACGCTTTGTCAGCAACCAAGTAATTTAGCATTCAGTAGATATGTGTAAATAATCTGTGGCTAATCCAATCTGAATTTAAAGTCAAAGTGATGCATTTTTAAAATGTAATTCAGTGTATTATTCCAAAATGTGCATTGCCATTGATTTTATATAAAATAATAATGTTACATAGTGTTCAAAAGTTTGGGATCAGAAAGATTTTTAATGTTTAGTTTTTTTTAAAAGAAGAATCTAGCTCATCAAGGCTGTATTTATTAGGTCAAAAATACAGTACAACAGTAATATTGTGAAATATTATTGCAATTTAAAATAACACATTTGTATTATAATATTCTTGAAAAATATCATTTATTCCTATGCTGGCAAATTTTCAGCATCATTACTCCAGTCTTCAGTGTCACGTGATCTTCAGAAATTATTCTGATACGCTGTTTTATAATCAATGTCGGAAACAAATTTTTGAACAGTAGTGTAAGTGTAAGAGATTTCTATTTTGAATAAATGCTGGTCTTTTTAACTCTTTATTCATCAAAGAATCCTGAAAAATTATCACAGGTTCCAAAATAAATAAATAAGCAGCACAACTGTTTCCAACATTATAATAAATCAGCATATTAGAATGATTTGTGAAGGATCATGTAACACTGAAGACTGCAGCAATGGCTGAAGAAAATTCATCTTTGCATCACAGAGATAAATTATATTTTGAAATATATTAAAATAAAAAAACATTATTTTAAGTTGTAATAACATTTCTCAATATTACTTTTTTGTTATTTAAATAAATGTAGCCTTGGTGAGCAGAAGAGACTTATAAAAACATAGATATTATGATTTTATTTAATTAATTGTTTATTTTGTGTGTTTTTTTCCCCAAATGTTTTTGGATACGCAAGTTTTAAGAATTGTATGAATTTCATTGCATAAATCCCAAAATATAAAAGTATATTCCTTTTCAGAATCAAATTCTTTTTTTTTTTTTCTGAGCCATTTTCCAAAGAGTTTTAATCAACTGGCCACACATTTTTAGTGAATTAATTTGATGCAAGTTCACACCGGTGTTCTAGTAGTTCTGTATGTATGTAATAGCACAATATACAAGCCATGCATGGTAAATCTAGTCAGGTCTTGGTGAGACAGGTAATCCATTAATGTGCTCTACTCTCTGTCAATCCTGTTGGGTAAAAGAGCGGTAAGTCACGAATCAGTAACCTGAAGGTGTCCTTCCTTAATATGGCCCATCTCAGTTCCTGACCAGGACCAGGAAACTTGGCTCTGGTCAGACGACTATTTATTTCTTCAGAGCAAAGGGATAAGAGTTTATTTTTTCCCCCTGCCATTTTAATAGCAACATGAAGGGATGAAAACCAGTCAGGACCTGTTGTTGGTCCAGACAGCTGTCTAGCATCTTTTATGTGCACTTGCTGGGATTAATGCTTTGAAGGAGGCAGTGTTTACAAGCTGAAATGCCACATCTGTTCGGCTAAAGGACACTGTACAGACACAACTAGGGGATGCCAGGGACGCCCACCTTTGAACACTCAGTTTAGGCTCTCTGGGACCAGACAGAGGCTGGCCTGTCTGTAGATTGTGGATCTGATAGGGCTGTGTGCATGCATCACTTTGATGTGAGTTTGACTTTTCAACTTTCAATGTTCTACTTTTGATGGAGAGCAAAGTTAGAAGAAAAGCATGCAACTGAAGAGGTGATTTTATCTCCTGTGCAATGATCGCATCCAGATTAGCTTTGTCCCATCTTGCCCTGGTTTCTTTTGACGTACCTGATGTACGTAGGCGTACCTTCCATGTTGAAAGACAAGTTTATGATTTTTAAGATGAAAAGATTCTGATGGGTTTTTTTACTGACTTATGTTCTGTCTGTTTTTGCTCCTTTAGAAATCCGAGCATCGTCTACATTCCCTCTGTATGCCCCACCATGAAGATGGGGTAATCTTTTTGCTCGTTGCTTCACTTCTTCAAACCATTTCCAATGTCTGAGGACTCGGAATCCAAACCGTACCTGTTCTCCTCCTTGGAGGGGCAGAATGAAGTAGCAGGATGCAGTGCAATGTCGACACTGCATCGTATGGGTAGTTTTGTGGAGGGGGCCGAACTTGGCCTGGCATCTGAAGGTAGCGACAGTAGCCAAGACCCTCCTGCTTCGCACCACAACAGCCGGAAGATGGCTCATTCCCTCCATGAGGATGTGGAGATGAAGAGCAGCGGGTCCAGTGGGAGTGGAACTGAGTCCCATGGCAATGAGTCCCATGGTAATGATTCCCACGGAAATGAGTCTCATGGCAACGAGTCTTCTGGGAGTTCCAATAGCCGAAGCAAGGACTCAGCACTATTAGAGTCATCGGGGAGTAACAAAAGGTAATTTAGTTATAGTCTGTTTGTCTGTGACTTGCAGTGGCCCCAATAAGTATGTAGACACTTCAGATTATCATTTTAGTGGGTAGTTTATGGCATTAGCTGTGGACAGGTTCTACTAATGTTTGACAACTGCAAAGTGGCACAATATTATTTGTCTTTATTTTGCACAAAATATAACAATTTTTTTTATTATTTACACTTAGTTTTTTGGTACAAAATTTACTTGTACTGTCTGATTTTGTAATCTAATGCCATAATATTCCAGTACTTAAATGTCCAAATTGTTTTGGTGCCAATGTATATTTATGGGTGCCTCAAAGGTCCTGGGTGCACCTTAATTAGCTTAGTAGTCAGGGCGCTGATCAGGAAGGCAGTCATTTTAAAGGCTGTGTCAATTGCGAAATTTTTCCAGTGCCCTGGAATTTTCGCTTCCTGAAAAATCCCACAATGCACCGCAAAAGCCAGGAAGCAATGATGCTCACTATGTCCCCTTAAAAGAAATTGTCACAATTCTGAAGCATGAAGCATCAAACAGACAAGCCAACTCCATGACTACAAACCATTTTTTTCAACGTCAACACATCTCTAGATAGGTCGTGAGCATGTCTAGTTAACATAATTGGTATTTGGCTGAGATGTTGTAAGGATATGTAACAGAAAAATATGTTTAAAGATAATAAAAATTAATAAAAAATATATATGTCCAGCCTGGTGTTGATAAATACCAGCAGTGACGTTCTACAATGTTGGGGTCCTTACCAGTGCCCAGATTAGTGTACATGATATACTGATTCACAAGCTCGGGAGCTAGAGAGCTAATTGAGACACACCCCCTGTTTACACCTGGTATTCACATGCATTTTTGTCAATCCAATCGTAAGTGGACAACACTAAATACAGATGTAAATGGGGTCTGAAAGTCTGAAACTTTCGACCACTTCCAGAGGTAGTCGAAAACTCATTCGACCAGATTGCTTTCGTAGTGTAAATGCTCATGTGGTCGAATGCATTTGAACAGCCATTGAAGACCGCCGCCGCTTTGCCTAATGACCTAATTCTGAAACATAACTGGATGTGTTGTTGAAGCGCGCTAGCCAGATGAGATTTTAAATTTTCTGGCTGAAATCGTAAGCTTGGTTTAAAAGCAAAAAAAAAAAAAAGTAAAAAGCACAGTGTGTTGTCGGCCTCGATAGCCTAGTGGGCAGTCAGTGCGCGACATATGACGCCATTGCGTTACGGGCGTCCCGAGTTCGAATCCCAGCTCAAGGACCTTTCCCGATCCCAACCCCCGTCCCCGCCCAACCCCCTCTCTCTCTCTCTCATGAGTTATGCTTCCAAACTTTTAAAAGGTAGTGTAGTGTGCTTATAATGGTCTAGGAACTAAACTGTTGTTAAGGGCAAATTTCTGCTTCACCATTTGACCTTTCAGGATTACTGCAATTTTTTTTTTTTTTTGGAACTGATGGTGGATAGATAAAATATCTTTTGCAAAGTTAACATATCCTGCAGTTTGACATGCCCTCTATTGCTAACTACTATTCTTAACTATATAAACAGCATTATGTTCATTATTTTTTTTAATGATTTGTATGCAGCTGCTATATAATGACTTCAAACTAATTGACAGACTACATGCAATATTTGTACATTTAAACGTGTATAACACTGTTAAATATTTATTTGTTGTACGTGACAAGTATAGTTTGGATTGCACAATTTCTAGATTAATCTCTGTGGAGACCATTTGTTTGTTTGGCAGTATTGACTTAGTCATGTAGCAACCCTATGCCAAGAGGATGCATGCAGACACTCGTGCGATTTGTTTAACCATTGAACTGCTCTGGAGGAGTTTTGGTTTACCAATAGACAGTAAACCACAGCATTTGAATACCTTCTCATCAACATCAGAGTGTTTTTCTGTCTCCTAAGTAAATCTGATGTCATTTCTGGCCTCTGTTCTCACCTCATTTGTTTTTGAGGTTATTGTAAGGCAACTGGAAACTATTCATATGACAAAGACATGCAGTGACATTTGATGAATTCTTTGTGTGTATTCAAGTTCTTCAGTTGCAAGACCTAAACCGGATCTACAGACTTTCTGCACTTGTTTTCAGAGATGCATGCATTTAAACATGATAAGTGTGTTAAATGCAGTGGAAAGTACAACAGCCGTATTAGCAACTGAATGCATTTCAAAACTAACATTTAAGGGAGTTTAATTTGCATTGAGCAGCCTTGAATTTTCATTTGGACCCCATTCAATCAATACTGTGCAATACTCACAAGTGACTATGATTGGTCCAGTGTGACCTCCATGTGACAGTGTCATCTATGTGCACTTTCAGCTTCATATTGTGGACAATAATTTACAGTTTATTGAAGTAATGGTGGTAAGAAACAGAGAGAAAATGGGAGAACTAGTCTGTTTAGTGATGCTGGTAAAACTTTAGTTTGGGGCCAATGCTCACTATTATCTAGTTACTTCATGGCATGCATATTACTAGCATATTGGCTGTTTATTAATACTTATAAAGCACATATTAATGCCTTATTCTGCATGACCATATTTTTGATAACTTAATCCCACCCCTACTACTAACCATTAATAAGCAACAAATGAGGAAAAAGTCATAATAGTTAGTTAATAGTGAGAATTAGTCCCCAAACTAAACATGACGCTTATTGTGCAGAAATTGCACATTTAAAAGAAAAGCATAACATATATGCTTAAGAAAATGAATGTTTGATTGGGATTCTGTCACCTGTTGCACCAAATGTTAGGCAAAGTGCATTGATTGCTGATTCATTCAAAACCTGTTGGCAACAATTGCAACTTTCCTCTGTTTCTCTCCATCTCCGGTTCTCATTAATGGGGTACTCCTTTGGGAAGACTTTCAAGAGATTTAAAAATAGAAACAATGATGATCGTGGTTGCCATAGCTGACATTCCAGATGTTGGAAGTGGCCAATAAAAAGCTTGACGCTACCATGGTGAAAAGTTGTTGAGAAACCTCATTAACACAAACACGTGCGTTATGTTTACTTTTCAGGATTCATTTGGTACTTTAAATATTTGTGCTCAAACAAGGACATTAAATAAAGTCAACAAGAGTTATATTTGATTCTGCTTCGCTGGATTATGACGTTTATCTGCCATGGCCGTATCTAGCCCATTTTGTTTTATTTTATTTTCAATTTCTTCAATTTTATTTATTAATACATTTGTTTTACGAAGCAAAACCTGACATTGACTACAGAATATATTGTGAGGTTGATAGCATTTAATTAAATCCATTAACTATTTAAAAAACTTTTGTACTTAAGCGATGTTTAAATGTAGAAGAGACAGTGGTTGTCGAGTTTTCCAGTGTGTTTCACATGACATTACAGCATCAGTGTTTAATTTATTTTTGGCCAAAAGTGCATGTATGACTGAACTTTTAGTGATTTCCTCCTCATAAGCCAAAATGACAGAATTTAGTTTTCTTTCAGGCAGCATAATGCGTCTGAATGTTGTAAGGTCTCTCAGGACAGTGTGAAGAATCATTATGACATGATACCCAAATATGAACGCTGTTTTATAGAGCTCATTCAGTTCAAGAAATGAATGAGACAAAATAATAAGAAGGTGATATTATAAATAAGTTCCATAATATAAATTTTGATTAAAAATGTCAGCACCCTGATATCTGGCAGGATATCACTTGAAGTAATTGTAATAATCTAAATAAATAAATAAATAATAATAAATTATTAATTAAATTATTGAATTGACCTAGAAATCTGGAAACTTTTATATATAAGTCCGGCACTTCCAGAGCTGGCATTCAAGTCTGTTTATGGATCTAATCATCTGAACATCTTCTTTCAAAGCATTTTTCCTTTCACATTTTGGCAAATTATTGGCATGGTTTTCTAGACATCTAGTATAGTAATATCCATTCTGAAAAGGAAACTGAGTGGAAAGTCTGGACAGCTGTAGTGCCCAGCTCCGTCAGTGCGTCACTGTAATTATTTCCCAGACATTTGCACCATGGTTTCCATAGGCAACGTACTGTTTGTTCTTATGTACAGGACGGGTGCGGTCCAATGAGAGCTCTGGAAAAGTTGAGAGTTTCTGCCTTCCGTCAGTCTTTCTTTCTCTTCTTTAGCTAGTCTTTGACTTTATAAAAAAGAAGAATATGTTGGTTGTTCTCAAATTTAAATTTTTGGACTCTGAACACAGTGTTGGAGCACAGTACCTCCCGGCCACATTCTCATATTCTTTCCCTTTGAGTGGGAACTGAACCAGTCTAGGAGCATCTTTACGTCATTAGATGTGTTCCCTACACTAATCGCTCAGTGATTCATGCCTTTCTTGTGGCAACCAGTTCTTGGGTGAGGCTAAATGTCTCTCTCTCTCCATCCATTTATCCAAAAATGTGTATTGGACTTAATATGATTTAATCATGTACAATGGTTTAATCATGACAATTAATATAAACACATTTTTTCACTGAATTTCAGCCCCATGAAATCAAGTCTGACCCAGTTAACTAGTCTCAAAGTGATTTTCTATGCTTCCACTATGACAGAAATAATTTTACTGAGATTCATATATTTTGTAACATGATTGAATTATAAGGTTGCTCTAGGTAGCTAACAAGCTGTTAGTTAAAGGAAAACTCCACTTTTTTTGAAAATAGGCCCATTTTGCAACTCCCCAAGAGTTAAGCAGTTGATTATTACCGTTTTCAAATCCATTCAGCCGATCTCTGGGTCTGGCGGTAGCACTTTTAGCGTAGCTTAGCATAGAGCATTGAATCTGATTAGACTGTTAACATCTCGCTCAAAAATGACCAAGAGTTTCGATATTTTTCCTATTTAAAGCTTGACTTTAAATCAAGGAACTTTGCTGCCGTACCTTGGGTGCAGCAGGCGCAATGATATGACGCAGCGCCTGAAAGTAGTCCCCAGTTAGGTAAGTAGTTATGATATAGCTGGGGACTACTTTCAGGCG